>CAUYPO010036903.1:0-88852 GCA_963574435.1 Cheirogaleus major | reverse complement strand
CTTATGTGGTTTTGTCAGAGGAAAGAAAGGGGCAGGGAGAGACAGAAAAAGAAGCAGAGAGAGAGAAAGAGACAGAGGCAGAGGCTGAGAGATACAGAGAGACATAGAGAGAGAGGAGAGTGCCAGACAGACATAGAGGCAGAGACAGACGTAAGAGACAGAGATGAAGGGGACCCAGGGTGGTGTGCTGGTAAACTGATTCTCACAAAAAACCCCAAGCCCTGATTTGTCGCATTTGCTGATTTCCATGGTGTAAATACTGCCACCATGGCTGATTTAGAGCCACCAAAATGACTTCCTGATTGCTGGGCTGGGAGAGATGCGCAGAATCAGCTCCCCTGAGCCAGAACCAGCCGGCTCCAGACACCACCGCAGGAAAGAAACAGAGACAAAGAGAGACTGGCAGAAATGGGGGTCAGAGAGAAAGGGCAACTGAGAGACGGAAAGGGACAGAAACTGCAAAACAGAAAGAGATGAAGCAAAAGGGGCAGAGAGAGAGAGAACTAACGAGACAAAGAGAAAAAAGACAGAGCGAGAGAGCAGGTGGGGTTCTCTCTGCTCGGGCATCTCATGAAAACATCTCCCAGGACTCCTCATCCTCCCTTTGCTTGGGTCCCTACCCGGCACCAGTTCTTTGCAGAGTAATGTGACTTCCTAGAAATCTGGGTGACAATAACTACTCGGGAAAATGTGCTAATTTATTAAACATTTGCACAATGGCTGGCATGGTGCCAAACATTTCCCACACATGATCTCACTTAGTGACCCTGTGAGGGAGGTTTTAGTGCTACCTCTATTATGCACACGAGGAAACTGAGGCACAGAGATGAAGCTGCCCGAGATTGTACTGTGAGTGAGGGAAGCTGAAAGGCAACGCCAATCAGTCTGGCTCCAAAGCCCACCTTCAGCACTGTTCCCTTCTGCAGTCCTTGTAGAAGCAATAATGTGTGGCCCCTAGTGAGCACCTATGGTGTAGGGGTGCCAGGCCCTGTGCTTCATGTTCTGAATCCTCCATGCGTCAGGGAGCGGGGGGAGGGAGGGAGGGAGAGAGAGAGAGAGATCTGCTCAGACTCTCTCCAGCAATCACTGAATCTGAAGCCAGTTCTCTCTTTTCTCAGCACTGAACTTGGCTGCCTGCTAACACCAGAAAGGGAGCAGTTCAAAGAGTGGTCACAGCATTCTGGGCACTGCAGGGACTTGGGTCTGTTTATGAAAATGTCTCTTGAACATCCGGTTGACAAGGGTTGGCTCTCAGAGCCCCATCAGTGTCAAAATCTGGTTATGGGTATCAGAGCTGAGGTCCAAGCCTGGACCAGGGCACGCCCCCCTTCAACATCTGCCCCTGTGTAGCCCTCCCCAGCTCTGTTCTTTACTAGCCCCGTGACCTTGGACGAATGACATAAGCCCTCCAGGCCTCAGTTTTTGCACCTGCACCTCCTGAGCAGAGCTGTTGTGAGGGCTTGATGAGGTGCGGTTTTTGCCCAGTGTGCAGTGGCCAAGCGTGGCCGAGAACCACAGCAGCAAAGCCAGAATGGCCCCCAGGGACCATTTATCAGTTCACCCCCTTCTGTGGGTAGGGAGGAAGTGACTTGCCTGAGGTCACACAGCCAGATGGCATTCAAAGTCAGGACTATTAATTCAGGTCCAGAGTTCTGCTCCTAGCACTGTGGCTGTGTTCTTCAAAGCCTGAGCAGGAGACCATGCTGTCCCTGACTGGTGAATGCCATGCTTCCTACCCAGCCCCTGGCCAACTGAACACACCACCCCTGTCATATCGCAGAGGGCCACTCAGCAGGAAAACTGCCACCCACCCACCCCTACTCCTGGGCATAGGAGCCTCAGGCCCACCCATCCTTTCTTGAGGTCCACACTTCCCAAAGCTATGTCAGGGCTTTGATGTAGACACAGGATGTCCCATCCTCCCCAAGGCCTACCAAGTATCTGTGGGATCTAGAGACAGGCTTAGGCTCAAGTTCTACCCTGCCTGACAACTAGCTTGAGGCATTGGGCAAGTCAGTTCATCTCTTAGAGCAGCACTTTCTTTGCCTATAAAGTGAGAATACAAATCTCTACCTGAGAGGGTTGCTTCTGAGCATCCAATGCCATGAAGCCCCTAAAAGTATCAGGCGTACAGTAAGTGCTCAGTAAACTTTCACTTCCCTTGAGGGCAGGTGGGGGGTGGAGGTGGTGGAGTGCAGGGCTGGGCAGGGCTAAGAAGAAAGAGAAGTTCCCAGGGGCGGTGGGAGGGCTGAGCCACGGGGCTGCCTGGGGGATTTCACCAAAAGGGAACTGGGACTTTGGGCTGCCAGGAAACCACCATCCTGCAAGAGTTCCGGCTTCTCCTCAGGGCTACCAGTTGGCCAAGGGCAGGAGGGACAAGAAGCAAGTCTAAGGTCCGGAGGTAACCCCCAAGCCACTGTACCCCATCCCTCGCTAAGATCTGACATCAGTCCTCTCCCTGAACCCCACCCCCACCCCAGAATCCCTGGCTCGCTCTCTAAGGCCCCTACCTCTCACTCACCTGCTTCCATCTCTAATCATCCTTTCTTGAGGCCTCACAACGGGCCCCCCCTGCTCCCCCCCCGTGTCCCTGGATTAAGAAGACATGCCTCTGTCTAACTCTGCCACCACCCTGGGGAAGCCAGGTGGGGGCAGTGGGGGCAGGGCGGGGGTGGCCTCTCTGTGCCAGACTGGCTTTACCCTCCACATGGTCCTGAGGTCATCAACTGAGTTTTCTCCACTTCTTGTGGATAAAAGTGGTCTTCCACCTGCTGCTGAAAACCTACCCACCAGCCTCTAAAACAGGGGTCTTGAAGGTCCACCTGGCTGGGGCTCAGGATTTTCAGGAGATGGGAGCCATGGGTAGTCCCAGGGGAGCTGAGGGAATAGGAATCTAGATTCCACAGAGTGGACAGATAGGAAGCCCCCTCCCCAGTCCCACCTTGAGCCAGGCCAGAATGCCCTGTGCAGGAAGGGCCTGGCTCCTCCTTCCCCAGCCCTGGGATTCCCTACACAGCCTCCCAAGGTCAGACCACTTCCTCTGCTGCATGGGCCCCAGGTGGTTGCAGAGAACACCCAAACACCCGTGCATGTGCTCACAGGCTCATGCTCATTCACTCAAAACCCAGAACTACAAACACTCCCACACACCTTCACTGGGAACCGGAGCCAGTCCTCAAGCCGTGAACCCCACACCCTTCTCTGCTCCCCAAACTCCCCTTGCCAGAAGGCCACACCAGATTTGGTAGGCCTGGGGGCTGGGGGACTCTGGCCTCAGCTCTGGCTACATCAGAGATGAGATGCCCTGGACTTCTGGTCTCTACTGCTGGCCCTGCCGGTCGCTGACTCCCAAACCTCCATCTTCCCAACTGTGAAATGGGAACAGAGCCTCGCTCTCCCTTTATCACCACAGATGGAAGGATGCCAACGGGCCTCAGGATCCCTGGGAGACTACACACCTGAGCGGCGGCCAGCTGGTGTGGTGCCATAGAGGGTGGGGACAGATCTCAACCCTGCTGATCTCCCCAGCATGGGCCCTCAACAGATCCACAGACATTTATTTATTAGATGCCAACTGTGTGCAGGCCTCCCTGGAGACTCTGACAGTGAGACCCAGGCTTTCTGGTCCCCCTCCATGGTTTTGAGGAGGTGAAGGAGACCATTGCTGGGTCAGTGATGATTCTTAACCCCTTCAGGACACTCAGCACAAACTGCTTTCTCCAGCTGATTCTCAAGGGGTGCGGGGTGAGTGCAGAGATAATTTCTCCCCATAGTTCAGATGAGGAAAATGAGGCCCTGAGAAGCCCCAAATTTGCCTACGGTCACGCAGCAATTAAGGGCCCAGTCTTGCAGAGAACTCGGGTCTCTGAAGCTGCAGGTTCCCCACCCCAGGATGCCTGAACAGTGAGCATCGTCACCTCACCGCTCTGTTGGGCAGCCCACCCGCGACCAAGGATTCAAATAGGGTCAGAGGCGGGGACCAAAGCGGGCTGCGCCAGCAATGAGCCCAACAGTGGCCCAGCGCCCGCTCGCCTCTCCGCCCTCTCGTTGCCATGGAAACAGCCCCTCCGGGCATTCTCGGTCAAAAACAGGATTTCCGTCGGGGCGGCCAGCAATTCCCGGATCCCGAGGGGAGCACGGACCGAGACCGCCACTGCGTGCCGGAGAGGCCGCCAGAGGGGCCGGTCCCTGTTGAAGGCGGGGACTTCCCCAGGAAGTGGGGACCCACGCCTCTAGCGCCTTGAAAGCGTCCCGAACCGTCCGGAACCTGAACCTGACCACCAGTGTGGGGGCGGACAGGTCGGGGGGCTGCAGTGGTGGCTGTCTCCCCTCCCCTGCCCTGCTGGCTACAGGCTGCACCCCGACTTCTGCAGATTCGGGACAGAGGAACTTCCCGGACCCCCGGAACTGCGCCCCACGTTCTTCGTCCTCCAGAAATCTTTCTCCTGGACCCCTTCTCGCAAACTCCCTCACCTGCCTCTCCAAGGACTGCCACCTAGTTCCCTTCTCCCAGACCCCTCAGCTTCTCCCCAGATTCTCACTCTCAAGGTCCCCTCAGTTTCTCCCCTAGATCCCTTTAGGGTTCCCCTCAGTCCCTGTCCCGGAATTCTGTCAATCTCCTTTTACAGGTTCCCTCCGTGTTCCCACCAGAGCTTTTTGGGGGTCCCTTTAGTCTGCTTTCCCCGTATTCCTTCAGCCCTCTCCCCAGATTTTATGTCTCCAGTTTTCCTCCTTATGCTCTTTTCGGGGTGGGGTCCCTTTGGCCGTCAACCTCCTCAGGTCTCTCCCCAAGTTCAAGCTTTCTCCCCATCCCTCTCCGGAGCGGCCGACGCGCTCGCCTACCTGGCCCGCTTCTGACCGCCGGGGCGAGCCGGCCGGGCTCCCAGCAGCCGCGACTGCCGCCGAGGGGGAGAACTGGGGTGCTGCCCGCCGCCGGCCGCCGCCCCCGCTGGGCAGCGAGGAGGAAGCCGCTTCAGACTTCTCTTACTGCAGCCACGGCGGGCGGCGGCCCTGGCAGTGGCGGCGGGGGAAGAAAGTTCACAGTCACGCCCAGGCCCCAAGCTGCTGCCCGCAGCGAGGAGGGGCCCCCAGATCCCAGGTCCGCCCGCCCCCACTTCCCTCCTCCCCGGGGTTACCGGGGTTGGGCTCTCCCAGCCCTCTCCCTGCACTCCAGACCTGGGTCCCCAGCACAGCCTGGCGGGTTCCTCACCCCCAGAAGCACCTGCTCTTTTAGAATCAGTGAGCTGGGGGTTCAGAGGGGTCTTCCTGTATAACCGAGGATCAGATCAGGATTGGCCTTACCCAGGTTCTCACAGCCAGTTGACCTCACACTGCTGTCACTAGACCCCCCCCCATTCTGTCACCATGCCTCGCCTTCCTCAGGGGCTGGGCGCTGGGGGCACAGGGCTGTAGGAGGGTGGGGAGAAACCGCTTTTCAGAGGAATGGTGTTCGGACAGCACCGAATGGGGGCAAGGGTGTCAGCCTCACCCTTCACCCAAGTTTTAGAAAAACGGAGTACTGTTCTCTATCACAGTTCCAGCCTTTCTGACTGGCAGGGATGCCCCGCCCCTCCTTAACCTGGGGTGCAGTCTCCTCCCAGCACTGTCACTCCTTCAGCCTTAACCCAGGCAAATCCCTCCTGTCTGGGGAGCGGGAGGGGGTGTGAGTGGGAGAGCCGTTTGGTGAAGTCCCTGTGTGTTGGGATGTGGTCGGGAGGCAGGGAGGGTGTGCAAACACAGAAGTGTGTGTGTGTGTGTGAGAGAGAGACAGAGAGAGAGAGAGAGAGAGAGGGAGAGAGAAATTGTAGGCAATGACACAATGACTTTGGTTTTGGAATCAACAACTGGGTCACGTTATGCAGGCAGGCGTGTATCTACGTATGGGCAGGGATGTGTGGGGATGTGTGTGTCTGTGCATGTGCACATGCTCAGGTGTGTCTCAGTGTGACTGTGGGGTGACATAGAGTGGTGGGGTGCAGATAAGAATGATTTTCTCTTTGGAATATGGGAGGAAGGATGAGGAGGAGGACACGGGGGAAGCCAGTGGAAGTGCAGGGAGGATGGCCTCCCCCTGGCTGGGCAGCATCACCTCCAGCCTCAAACACTGGCCATTGGGCCACATGTTCAACAAACAAACAAACATTTTATCATTGCCTCTCAGGTGCCAGCCTTAGGGAACACAGAGATGAGGTGACTGGTCCCTGCTCCTGGGGGGCTCCCAATCTTTCAGGCTCTGTTATCCTTCAAGGTCTAACTCACAAGCATCTTCTCAGGAGGCCTTCCCTGATTGCCACCTCGTCCCCAGCAGAGTACTCAGCACCTTCTGCCTGGTGTACCACTGGTTCCTAGGGGACAGGTGTTCGGAATATTCTTTTTTTTTCAAGGGCAAGGGTCTGTAGCTGCCTTTAGCACTCACACAAGGCTGGCACAGAGTGGCAGTCTCTCTGGGTATAGGAATGTGTGAATCAACCAAAGAACAAAGCAATTAACAGGTGAACAAATGAAAATCCAATGAAAAACTAAGGGACCAAGGGTAAAAAAAATAATGAATGGACTGGGCACGATGGTTCACGCCTGTAATCCTAGCACTCTGGGAGGCTGAGGTGGTAGGATTGCTTGAGGCCAGGAGTTCAAGACCAGCCTGAGCAAAAGCAAAAGCCCATCTCTACAAAAAATAGAAAAATTAGCGGGGTGTGCTGGCTCACACCTGTAGTCCCAGCTACTCAGGAGGCTGAGACAGGAAGATCATTTGAGCCCAGGAGTTTGAGGTTGCAGTGAGCTACTATGAGGCCACTGCACTTTAGCCAGGGCAACAGAGTAAGACTCTGTCTCAAAAAAAAAAAAAAAGAAAGGGGGGGGAATGCATGAAGAAATTCAAGATTGATGATTAAATCAGCAAATGAATGGAAGAACAAAATTGCTTCTGCTTTTTAAAATACATGTTGGACATTAGTGCCTTGCTTAAAACCTCCCAATGGCTTACCTTTCACTTTGCTTGGAATATTAAAAATAAAATAAAGGCTGGGTGTGGTGGCTCACACCTGTAATCCTAGCACTTTGGGAGGCCGAAGCGGGTGGATTATTTGAGCTCAGGAGTTCAAGATAAGCCTGAGCAAGAGCAAGACCCCGTCTCTACCAAAAATAGAAAGAACTTATTTGGACAGCTAAAAATATATAGAAAACATTAGCCGGGCATGGTGGTGCATGCCTGTAGTCCCAGCTGCTTGGGAGGCTGAGGCAGAAGGATTGCTTGAGCCCAGGAGTTTGAGGTTGCTGTGAGCTAGGCTGATGCCACGGCACTCTAGCCCGGGCAACAGAGTGAGACTCTGTCTCAAAAAAATAAAAAATAAATAAATGTAAGCTATTGTTATGATCATTACTTTAACAAATACTTTCTTGAGGGCATTAGTGTTTTTCAAGCATCCAATTTAGTTAGTACTGGGAATTCAAAGTTGGCAAATATGGCACGCATACCACTACACACTTTCAAAAAAAATTATTAATAACAGACATGATTAATCAATTACTGCATTCTCTCTCCTTGAGCCTAAAGTGCCTTAGGAATATTTCTTAAGATAGTCCTCTAGCAGTCCCCATCAAACAATTGGAACTGGCAGGTAAAAAGAAACTTAGGTGCTATCCTCTGATGCAATTGCATTAGGGACAGATTCATCTTTTGAATTCCTCCCACTGTTTTGACCCCTTTACTATGTGACAATAATTTCCTCTGTCACTGAGAGCTGGTATCCCACTCGCACATCCTTTCTGTGAAATGATAATCTCCATCTGCTTTGAGTGGCAAAGAAAAGAATAAGTCACAATCCACTGTGGAGGTTATGTAAGATAATACAAACAACCTTACGCTGTTAGCTGTCTAACGATTTCGCGCTATTTCCTTAGGGATCACCTAGTAGAAAGGTCGTGCCTTCCTACTTGCCATACTTCCTTGATGTGACAACAGATCTAAGTCCTTCTTACGGGCACATATGACAGGGGATCAGATGCTCTTAGGAGAGAAAGTGGCTTTCACACTGACTCCTTGCTCTGCTATGTAACTGTGAAATTCCCCCAACCTAAACACAGGCCCTTTCTCACGGCACCTTCTCTTCAGCCTGTTCAAGACAGTTTTAGTGCCTAAATTTGGTAGCACATTAGTAATATTACTACTCAGGGGCTTATTAAATATGAGCTCAACGGAATTTTCTTAGAATTGTGAAGCAAAACCAAACACAATTCAACGTAGAGAACGATTGCACATACCTGTGGTAGACCCGATGTCTATAAAAAAGATACCAGCTGAAAGGGACTATTGTAGTGTGTTTAAATTAGAGGCTTCCTAATTCTCCTTAGGATGGAAGCTCAATGGTTAGAACACTGGGAGGTCTTATTCTAGCCTTTTTCTGAAAGCAGGAATTTATTTTATTCCCTTTTTATTTTTTTTTAATATAAAACTTGTAGAAAAGTTGAAAAACAAACAAACACCCTCTTACTGGTCACCAATTTTATATACACACACACACACACACACATACAAATATATGACACCTTTTTTTGCTGAACCATTTGGAGTAAGTTGCAGACATATAGTTGCTTCACCCAAAAAAATTAGGTCACTAAGTATGAAATGTCCAACTTCCTTAAGTACTAAGTTTGATGGTTGATATCTGACATTTTCATTTTGCCACTTCTTGTTTTATTTTATTGTGAAGGTACATCCTCATTCTTTCAAATGCATGGCTTTTTGCTTGTGATTATCTTTCAGATTTTTTTAGAGCAATTTTTGTGAAACCATGGATAAGGCAAAAATTCCTGTTATTTTTGAATATGAGTTCTGTCATGGAACCAATGCTGCACAGACAGCTCAAAATATCAGCAAAGTGTTTGGGAAGGATGTGGCTAATGAACACACAGTACATCAGTGGTTCCAGAAGTTCCATTCTGGTGATTTTAATCTTGAAAATGAGCCGCATGGGTGACCTGAGACCAACGTGGATAATGATTAGCTGAAACCTATAGTGGAAGCAAATCCATCTTGACCTACGTGTGAATTAGCAGCAAGAATTGATGTTACTATTCCGACAATATTGGATCATTTAAAACAAATCAGCAAGGTAAAGAAGCTGGATAGATGGGTTCTGCAAAAACTGAACGAGCATCAGAAGAGAAATCATCTCAAAGCTTGCCCTTTTTTGTTGTCACGACATAAAGGAGAACCATTTCTACATTGTATTGTTACGTGTGATAAAAAATGGATTCTTTTTGACAATCACAAGCATTCAGCACAATGGTTGGATAAAGTGCCGAAACACAATCCAAAACCAAATATTCATCAAAAAAAGCTAATGGTGTTTGGTGGTGTTTGGTGGTCCAGCGCTAGTATTATCCCCTACAGCTTCATGAAACCTGGTCAATCGACTACAGCGGATGTCTACTGCAACCAGTTGGATGAAATGATGAGGATGCTTGCAATTAAGCAGCCAAGATTGATCCGTAGAGACAGAACAATCCTCTTGCAAGACCATAGTCTCGAAAAACAATGCTGCTCAAACTACAGAAGCTGGACTTTGAAACTCTCTGTTATCCATTGTATTCACCAGACCTTGCACCAACTGACTACCACTTCTTCCAGGCTTTGGACCACTTCTTGAAAGGAAAAATATTCCATTCTCAGCAAGCTGTGGAAAATGCCTGTTGCAATTTCATCACCACTGGCTCTCCAGGCCTCTTCGCTGCTGGCATAAACAAGCTACCATTAAGATGGCAAAACTATGTAGATAGTTTAGGCACATACTTTGATCAATTGTACTTCTTGTTTGAGATATAATAAACCAAACTTTTGATTTGAAATCGGACATTTCATATTTAATGACCTAATACTTCATCAACATCTCCTAAAAGATGTTGATTCTCTTACATGACCACAATACCATCATCACACCCAAGAAATTCAGCATGACTACAATAATATATATACAGTCTGTATTCAAATTTCCCCAATTATCTCCAAAATGTCTTTTATATCCTTTAAAAATATGTATTATATTGTATGCAATCAAGGCTCACACACTGTAATTGACTATTTAATACATTTTTATCTAGAACTATCTCCCACCTTTTTTTGTCTTTCATGACATTGACATTTTGAAGTCTGATGGACTATTCCCCAATCTCTATTTGACTAATTGCTGCCGCATGATGTAATCCAGATTAACCGTTTTAGACACAAATACTACATAAGTGATATTGCATCCTTCCTAATACAGTAGTCACCCTTTATCCAAAGGGGATACGTTCGAAGACCCCCAGTGGATGTCTGAAACTGTAGACAGTACTGAACTAGATTGCCGTTCATCAAAACACATTTCTGTTCATGTCTTCCACCACAAATTTAATGCCTTTTCCATCTTTCGATGTAATTAATACATAATCTGCTCTGTGCAGGATGTATCCAGGGGGACAAAAATACATAATCTGCAAAGTGACAGTTTGATACTGTGTAAATATCCTGTGCCCAACAACCTTTCACTCAATGGTTTTAGCATCGCTTGATGATACGGACTAAACGGTGATTACCTACTTCTATCATTCCTTCTCTATCAGCTGGCAATCTCCCATGAAGACAAGCTGAAATCTGGGGTTTTAACTGTCATGATCACATTTACAACAGCAGGAAATCTTCCCTGGGACATGCGATGGTAAGCACAATGCACTGTGAAAAGAACACAGCGATTCTAAAAATGGAAAGTGCCAAATTTGTGGTCCCCAAAAGGGACAGCCTTACAAAAATCAACAGGAAGATATCTAATCCCACAATTTCCTAGTAACAGTTAAAGATCAATCCTATGAGTTCTGTTTTGCACAATTTCTGAAAGAGCTGAACAGACAGAAAAGCGACGTAAATCTTCCTCTTTTAAAATTGCTTTGAGAATCTGCTTTTTTTAGTCTAAAGAGTTCCTGAGTGAACAGCAGGGTGCCAGCTTCAGGCTTCAGCCTATCTCCAGGGCAGAGTCACATCTCCTGCGATAATCCTGTCTCCAAGGAAAGGTGGGGAAGCCAACTCTTGACTTTGACATCCTGCCTCAGTTTCAGTTTCTGTGATCAGCTGCCGAGGAGAAGAAAGAACAGAGCGGATGCAGCAGTACTCTGTTAATTTGGCTACATCCACAAACCTTCACCCCCTAAATAAAATGCCTGAGTACCTGGTTCTCTCTGGCAACGTTCTCTACCTCCTTTACTTCTGGGTTGGCCCTTTTTCCGCCTAGGGAAAAGCAAATAAACTTTTCTATTCCATTCTTTGTCTGGAGAAATCTTTCTCAAAACCCGCGTGCACTAGCTCTCTAGCTCTCCACCCTAACAATCTCCACTTCTCTTCCTCCTCCTCCTCACCCTCTTTCCCTCCAGCTGCTCCATGTATTGAGCACTTTGTTCGCTGCTTTATGTACACGAGATCATCTAGTTACTCCCAACCGCCCTGTGAGGTAGGTGATATCAGCTCCGGTTTTCAGAGGAAACTGAAACACAGAAGCAACTTGCCCAAGGTCTCCCAATGAGTGGCAGACCTGGGATTTGAACGCAGACCCATTTGATTTCAAAGGTCATGTTCTTCCCCAGCCACGTACCTAAAACACTGTATTATCCTTTTCGTATACATATATGGTTAGCCATCACAGCAATAATAAGCCTTGATTTTTGTTGATTACAAAACAACTCTATATCTTTCCCTCTGAGTATTCACAATGCATAGTGAAGAGGCCAGGGAGTTGCACCAAAATAGTGACTGTAGTTTTATGGATCATTTTATTTTTGTCTTTATAATTATCTGTATTTCCAAAGTTATCTACAATGTACAAGCATTGCTTTTGTGAGATATATATACATACACACAAACACTATATATATAATTTGGCCATATATATATATATATATATATATAGTGTTTGTAAAGAGAGAAAAGGGCAAATTTCTAGATGTCAGATTCAGAAAGGCTCTTTGTGGGGGTTGCCTGTCCCTATTAGAGTCAGGATCACAGGGTAGACCCATGGGTACATGCCTGGGCTTATGTGCTAGCAAGAGGCAATTTGGAAATATATACATGACAAATTCTACAGCAGACCAACTGGAGGAAAGAATCCAGTTTGACTGATGGTCCATTTTCCCAGAGCCCTAGTCACAAACTGGCCTCGTATAAGACTGCAGGCAGCTATCAAGGTCAGAGAAGCCTGACTGAGCCTTGGACATCAAATTGTTTACAAAATACCATCAAGACAAGGAAACACACAGGAAACGATTTTTGAGAAGGACAAGATAAGAAATATGCTCGTTGCCAGAATAAGAGGATTGACCATCAACTGGGAAGGTCAAATACAGAAGTTACTGAGGCTTCTAGAAATTTCTAAAAGGGAAGTCAGAACCACAGACCAGAAAGTGATTACTCTAAGAGCTTTTATTAGATTCTGGGCCTTTGTGACCTGTTTCCCATTTTTGTTACTCCATGGATGTTGTTCTATAGTCTTCAGCAAAGAAAAAAATGCCTTGGAAAGGGAAAAAGAAGAATTAGTAAGGAGATGGAATCCCAGTACAAACCCTGTATACTTCCGAGTGACAAAACGCCACCATATGACATCTCTGACAGTAAAGAGCTGAACAAACTGAAAATCAACAACGTCCTTACATCCCCCAGAGAATCGAGGTCACTGGGCAAAGTGCCCACCCTGACAGTGGAAGAGAGAGAGAACCGCGACTTACCTACAGGACGGAGTCGCCACTGGAGCCTTCACCGGTAATCGACAGACTGCTGCAGGCTGAGTGTGGACTAGCGCAAGAGTTCAGAACTCCTGGGGACCCAGTCTCAGCGATCTCACATTTTCCTGGGGTTTATCTCCGGGAGCACCCCCAGGTTCTCACTGTGAAGTTGGGAGAAAAGTGCCCATGCTTCAGGCAAGGGGTGGGGTAAAGTAACCGTTTCAAAACACGCCCAGGGAAAAAGTAACCATTTTGAAAGCCCAGAGCATTCTGTTCTCCTCCACAAAGGCCTGCCAGCAAGGGACACTTCTTTGCCAGCCTTATCTGCCCTAGGGGACGGGCAGGGAGCCCACTCCAGCCCCCTCTGGCCTTCCAGTCTCCATCAGGGTAGGAAAAGAAAGGCCACAGCCAGGGACTCAGGCCCTCTGAGGTTTAATTACAAGATTATAGAACACTTCCCCCCACCCCCAATACCTTATGGTATTAGTTTCCTAGGGCTGCCATACCAAAATACCACAAACTGGGTGGCTGAGACAACAGAAATTTGTTATCTTACAGTTCTGGAGCCTGGAAGTCCCAAACCAAGGTGTGTCAGGCCACACTCTCTCTGAAGGTGCCAAGGAAGGATTTCTGACGGTTGCCGGCAATCCTCAGCATTCCTTGGCTTGTGGCCGCATCATTCCAATCTCTGCCTCTACCATCGCATAGCCTCGTCTAAGTAGAGGAAACAAAATTTGACCTCTGCCCTCTTAGGGTTTTCGGTTGGGTCTGAGAATTAAACTGACATAGACAGATGAATAAGAGAAAAGTATACAAATGTATTTAAGTTTTATGTGACGGGGCCCTCATAAGAAAATTATCTTAGTCTGTTTTGTGCTGTTATAACAGAACACCACAAACTAGGTAATTTATAAAGAACAAATATTTATTTCTTACAGTTCTTGAGGCTGGGAAGTCCGAGATCAAGGTGCCAGCAGGTTCATTGTCTAGTAAGGATCCAGTCTCTGCTTTGGGCATTTTGAATGCTGCGAACTCCGGAGGGGATGAATGTTGTGTCGTCACATGGCAGAAAAGCAGAAGAAGATGATCCCACTCCCACAAGCCCTCTTACAGTGGCTTCAATTCATTCATGAGAGTGGAGCCCTCAGGACCTAAGCACCTCCCATAGGTCCTATCTCCCAGCACTACTGCATTGGGAATTTTTTCCAATTCATGAAATTGGGGGAACAGTGGAAATGAAGACCCAAAGAAGCAGTTAGAGTCTACTGCATTGGGCAAAGAAGGGGAAATGGGGAAAATGTGAGAAGGCAAAGGGGCCAGGGCTACGGTGGTTAATTGGCTGGAAAAGTGATGAGGAAGATTGGGTTAGTTTAACAAAGTCTGTACAGATTTCTCCCAGCTTCAATTTTTTGTCCTTGATGATAAGAATGTTACTTTCCTCCTGATATAAGGAGGACGTCTTCCTATACAGAGTTTTATCTCCTGCTTTCAGGAAGAAAAAGGGGAGGGCCAGGGCAATCTTTTGTGCCTGCTATTTAAGTGCCTTTAGTGCAAAAAAAAAACCAGATGAACAAGAGGAAAGTATATAGTTTTGGTAATTTCTTACAAATGTGACTAAAATAAAATATTAAGCCCCACAGCCAACTGAATGGACTCCCTCTCGGCCAAGGGGACCCCCCCAAAATGAAAACCCTTAAAGCTGATTGCTGGCCATGAGGAAAAGGGAGTTCGGACACACCTAGTTATGCCCTGTCCCCTTTTGGAGTTATTTTTTGTAACAAGAAGATACAAAATCAGTAACAAGCAAACAGTCCAAGGCTTTAGACAAAGTTTCATTTCTTTAGCCAAATGCAAATCAAAGAATCTTTAAAGCCACCTATAACCTGTAATCCCCTGCTTCAAGATGTCCTGCCTTTTGGGGCCACACAAATGTATATCTTCCATGTATTGATTTATGACTTTACATGTAGTTCTTGTCTCCCTAAAATGTATAAAATCAAACTGTAATGGCAAGACCACTCGCTCAAGGCTTCTTGGGCATGGCTGTCTGGACTCTGGTCACACATATTCGGCCCAGAATAAACCTCTTTAAATTACTTTACGGAGTTTGGGTCCTTTTCCGATAACAAAGCTAAAATAGTTGTACTATACAATACATCAATTGTGCTCCTAGGTAATTGCCCAATTGCATGGGAAACTTATGTCCACACAAAAATATGCATATGAATGTTTATAGCTGCTTTATTCATAATTGCCCAAAATTGGAAGCTACCAAGATATCCTTCAATAAGTAACTGGATAAAAAAATTATGGTGCATCCATACAATAGAATATTATCCAGCCATTTTTTAAATGTACTATCAAGCCACAAAAAGGAGTAACCTTAAATGCATATTGATAAGTTAAGACAGTTTGAAAAGGCTACATGCTGTATGATTCCAACTATACAACATTCTTGAAATGACAAAACTATAGAGACGGTAAAAAGATCAGCGTCAATACTTGCCAGGGATTCAGGGTGAGTGAGGGATGAACAGGTAGAGCACGGGGGATTTTGAGGGCAGTGAAACTATTCTGTAGGATGATGTAATGGTGGATTCGTGACATCATGTGTTTGTCAAAGCAGCTTTGTACAACACAAAGTGAACTTTAATAGACACTATGGACTTTAGTTAATAATACTGGTTCTTTTTTACTTTTTCTTTCTTGAGACAGGGTCTCACTCTGTTGCCCAGGCTGGAATGCAGTGGCGTTATCACAGCTCACTGCAACCTCAAACTCCTGGGCTTAAGCGATCCTCCTGCCTCAGCCTCCCGAATGGCTGGGACTGCAGTCACTTGCCACCACACTTGGCTAATTTTCCTATTCTTTTGTAGAGTTGAGGTCTCACTATGTTGCTCAGGTTGGTCTTGAACTCCTGGCCTCAAGCAATCCTCCCACTTCCCAAAGGGCTGAGATTATAGGCATGAGCCAGGAGGCCCAGCTTGGTTCATTAATTTTTAACAAATGTACCACACTAATACAAAATGCTAATAATAGGGGAAACTGAAGGGAGGGGAGGGAAGTATATGGGAGCTCCCTATACAACCTGCTCAACTTTCCCATAAAACTAAAACTGTTTTTAAAAATAAAATATTTCTTTTAAAACCACCATAAACAAAGTCAAAAGATAAATGCAGAACTGAGAAAGAAAAAACCCCTCATAAATCATATCACAAACAAATCAGTGAGAAAAGGCTAACAACCCAACAGAAAGGGAAGCTGGGGAACAGAAGAAACAGTTCTCATAAAAGGAAACACATGTGATTTTTAAACGATGGAAAATTGCTCAAGCAACGGCATTCTTAATAAGAAACATACAGGACGAAATCTATACTGAGGTACCATTTTTCTCCATCAGATTGGCACGCATCCAGAAGCTTGGTAACACACTATGTAAATAAGGCAGGAGAATGGTAGTCTCAGGCGTCCTTAGTGGAAATGTAAATTGGTATAACCCTAATGGAGAAAAACTTGGTAATATTAATCAAGAGTAAAGCTGTGCAGACCTTTTGATCCTGCAATTCTACACTAAGAATGCATCCTAGAGATACACTCACATGTGGAATGACAAATCCACAGAGCTATTTACTGCTACATCATTTATGGCAGCAAAAGAGAAGAAACCACTCAAATGTACGTCATTAAGGGGATGTTAAAAAATGATGGGACATCCATGTAAGGAAGTGCCATGCAGTTGTAAGAAAGAGGAAGCACCTTATGAGCAAGTGTGGACAACCTCTAAAATATATTGTGAGGAAAAAAGCACAAAGAAGTGTGTATGGTACACTATTGTTTACATAAAATAAAAAAAGAAACCAAAGACCATTTATCCTTCTTTGCTTGTAAACGTATGGACAATTGCCAGGAAAATGTCTTTGCAAGAATTCATGTATGGAATTCAAGATGGAATTCATGTTGCCTTCAGGGAAAAGCACCAGGAACCCTGAGGATGGAATGGGAGTGATACCTATTTTGAAGGGTACACATTTTTATTGTCTTTTGAATTTTGTACTGCAGGGATCTGTGTTGGCTCCTTTCTCCTCTGCAATCTGGGGACAGAGACCAGATTGTGGATAAGGATGCAGCTGCAGCAGCACCCTGACAAAGGGAGAAATCCTCATGGGATGATGATGGTGGCCTTGGGGCACCTGTCAGGACAAGAGTGCTTTTCATAAGTGCCAAGTCATCTTCTCTGGCTTATGAGAAGGGAAGTCACAAAGGAGAAGAAGATTCCCATGGTCTGGGAGGGAGAAACTAAGTCAAATATTAATAGCCCACAGGTGTCCCCATACTCCCCATGAGCTGCTGAGAGTCTGCAGTGATCTGTGCTCTACCACCCAAATGCCTCTCATTTGGGACAGCTTCCCAGTGCTCCCTTCCTCTGTTCTTCCTGTGTGCTACCCTGAGCCTTCACCAAAATGCAACTCAGTCTCAGCATTCAGGGAACTCAGCTTTTCAGCTCCACCTTCTGCCTTAGGAAGGCCAGAGAGCCGAATGGCAGCTTCACCTCTTTTCTGGCCTCCCTGAAGTTAGCAAGGTCAATGACTGGGTGGTCACATATGTTACCACAGTATGGAGTCTCAATGTCATCTGAAGTTCCAGTGAGGCACTCCATTCTGATTCAGTATCAAAGCTGAATGTTCCCTTTCAAACACAGTTAAGCATGCTAGGTGTAACAAGGGGCAACCAAATCTCTTTTGTATGCTTTAGTTTTTGAAGTTCTATCAGTCAATCGAAGTATAAATGTATAATTATTATTGCTGGAGTAAAATGCTGCAATAATTAATGATGATTGTGAAAGATACTTATTTTATGTTCCAAAACAGTTATTAAGAGCTTCCCAACAGATAAATTGGGAAGTAGATTGATGGTTATGTTAACTTTAACAAGAATAATGTATCCTTTATGATGCAATATATAATATAAAGATTTAAAGGAGACTATTAAGAAGAATAGTGACATTAAATTTAATAATTCTAATTCTTATAAAATTATTTGGTGTACTTGCATTTGTAACATTAAACTAAATAACCATTAGGATGCCTACTTAATATTTAGTTGTATAGTTCACTTACACATTTAGACTATGAGTCATTCAAGTAAGAGCCCAATTTGGTAATTCTTTACATCTCAAAATTTTACAATAAAGACAAACTCCAAAATCATGTAACAAAAATTCCTTGAGGGTGTGACATGAACCTCCAGGGGGTTGACATGCTTGGAGCGCTGGCATGGGGGGTGTTGACAGGGGCAATCTATGTAATCCTAACAATATTTGTACCCCCACAATATAATGAAATAAAAAAAATAAAATAAAATAAACTCAAAAAAAAATTCCTTGATATGTTCTGATAAGGGATTAATATGCAGAATACATAGAGAACTCCTAAAACTCAAAAACAAAAAAAGCCTAACAACCCAATTCAAAAATAGGCAAAGGACTTGAATAGACATTTCTCTAAAGAATGGCCAATAAGCACATGAAAAGATGTTCAAACGTCCCATTAGAGACATGCAGATCAAAACTACAATGAGGTACCACTTCATATGCATTATCTATTATCAAAAAAAAAAAGAAAAGAAAACAGAAAATAACAAGTATTGATAAGGATGTTGAGAAATTGGAACCCTTGTACTGGTGGGAATGTGAAATGGTGCGGCCACTATTGGAAACAGTATAGCATTTTCTCAAAAAATTAAAAATAGAGTTACTATATGATCCAGGAATTCCACCTCTGGGTATATACCCAAAAGAGTTGAAAGCAGGGTCACAAACAGATATTTGTACACCCATGATTATAGCAGCATTATTCACCATGGCCAGCCCAAGTGCCCACTGATGGATGATGGATAAGCAAAACGTGGCACATATACATAGGCGAGTATTACTCAGCCACGTGAAGGAAGGAAATTCTGACACATGCTACCATGTAGATGAACCTTGAAGACATAATGCTAAGCAAAATAAACAGTCACAAAAAGAAAAAGAGTATGTGATTCCACTTATAAGAGGTCCCTAGGGTAGTCAAATTCATAGAGACCGAAAGTAGAATGGTGGGCTGGGGGAAGGAGGGAATGGAGAGGTTCAGTTTTGCGGTATGAGAAAAGTTCTGGCGCTGGGTAGTGGTGATGGTTGCACAATATGAATGTACTTAATACTGCTGAAATGTTCACATAAAATGGTTTAAATGGTAAATTATGTATATTTTACCACAATTTTTAAAAATAGTTTTTAAATCCATGATAGAGCAACCATATAATTTATTGTCCAAACTGGAACACTCTGAGAAGTGAAAATGGATGTTTTATTCACTACACCTGGACTCCTGGGGTACAGGAGACTGTCCTGGGGAGTCCAGATATCCCCAAATCTCCTGCTTCTTCACTTATATCAGTTGTGAGTGAGTGCCTTGTTGGTCTGGCAAATGTTCAGGAGAATCACTATGAATGAAATCTCACAATTAACAGTGCCAAGAAATAATTATTCCTGTTCTGTAATGTGAAACTTTTAAAATTTGGCCACTAAGTTTTGTAAAAATAAAATTGGCACAGGCGGTGCACGGTGGCTCACACCTGTAATCCTTGCACTCTGGGAGGCTGAGGCAGGAGGTTTGCTTGAGGCCAGGATCTGGGGGCCAGTCTGAGCAAGAGTGAGACCCTGTCTTTACAGAAAATAGAAAAATTAGCCAGGCGTGGTGGTGCGCGCCTGTAGTCCCAGGTACTCCGGATGCTGAGGCAGGAGGATCCCTTGTGCCCAGGAGTTTGAGGCTGCAGTGCAATATGATGATGCCACTGCACTCTAGCCTGGGCAATGGAGAGAGCCCCTGTCTCAAAAAAATAAAAAATAAAAATAATAAAATATTAAAAAATAAAATAAGCACAATAACTTTGGGCTAAATGTCAGATTTATGGTTTTATCCCAGAAGTCCATTCTATGCCAGGACACGTGGCATTGCTGGATGTTTGCATGGGGAAATCACCTTTGCCTTCCTGCCTCAGTCTCCCCTTTGCCCTCCCATAGTCCCTCCCATCCATCCTCTAAGGTGGGGCGTACACAGACGGCCCTCCTCTTTCCAGTCTCTCCTGATCCACCCTGAGGAATTTCTCCACTCCCAAACTCCTCTGGTGCTTTACGTGGCGTGAGGATAAGACTTGAGATGAGACCTAGATTAACTGCTCAATTAATTAACATCTGCTTGGCTGCCGACCGTGTAAAATGCCATAATTAAAATGATCAACCAGCCATAAAGGAAACCACCTTGGACCTCTCCATGTAAACTACCTGGGAAGTTCCTTGGGTTTTTCAGGAGTTTGTTGAAGTCTAGAGGCTGAGGCATGGAGAAAGAAACTGATTTGATTCTTGGCTGTGGTGGGAACCAACATTCATCTAAGTGATTTTCATAGACAGGAATGTAACAGAAGAAATGGCTTGAAAAAATGGCAAAAATATTTTATGTCTCTTTAAAACATCCCCCACTCCCTTCAGAGAACTAGGACCTGCATCCCTGCCTCAGGCCAGTGGTCAGAACAGGCAGGGGAATGTCTTTTGTTCTTTGTGCCACAGGAGCTGGCTCAAGGAAATTGTCTGGGTGGAGGTCATCAGATCATCATCGTACTTAGCCAAAGATGTGATTAATCCAGGCAGAGGTCACATCTTAGCCAAAGATGGGACTGATCAGAACCTTTAAAAGCTCTGTACTTCTGCTCAGAAGCAGGATACTGGTACTTTGAGATGGGAGTCTGCCAGCCTCCTCATTTGCCAGCAAATAATTTTAATAAACTCCTCTTTCCTCCTCAAACCACTTGTCCTCGTTCCTCTGATGCAGCCCTGGGGACAAGTGCCAAGCTTTCGGTAACAGGAAGTGGTAATTCTCACCCTATCTGATCTCTGTTCTGACTCACCGGGGTGCCCCAGGCCTGGGCTCACTACTGTTAGCCACCGACCCGAGCAACACAGTAAGATGCCTGGCTGAGAAATCCCCCCGGGATCTGGTGGTGAGAAGGGCTGCTCTCTCTGTTCATGTGGGTTTGTGGGGATGCCTGGATTCTTCAGGCCTGGGCCATGTGATCTTAATCACACAAATCATTTAAAAACAGCCCTAAAGGTCACCTGTCCCAGTGATTGCTTCACAGCCCTCACTCCAGTTAATAATGCCACCTCCCTCGACCTGTTTTTCGGTACTCCCGTAGTACATTGTACGCATGGCTATGTGCAGTAAAAAGTGGGTGTCTTGTAAAAATTCAGCTAACATTACCCTCGGTGTCTTAGGCCATTTTCTGCTGCTATACCAAAATACTGGGAAATTTACAAAGAACAGAAGTTTATTTGGCTTACAGTTCTGGAGCTGGGAAGTCCAACAGCATGACACCAGCATCTGGCAAAGGTCATCCCATGGTGGAGGTGCCCCATGGCAAGAAAGAGCATGAGAGAGAGACAAAGAGAGAGATAGGGGCTGGATTACCCCCTTTTATAACTAGCCCACTCCTGTAATAACTAACCCAATTCCCCAATAATGTCCATAACCCATTCATGAGGGCTTGAGTCTCATGACCTAATCACCACTTAAATGTCCCACCTCTCAACACTATTGCATTGGGGATTAAGTTTCCAACACATGAGCTCTGAGAGGGGGAGCACATCCAAACCATAGCACTTAGCATTTAACAGAATTCCTCTCCCATATCCATGATTCCTTGGGGTCACCAAGTTAATGTAACAATAACAAAGACTAATCTTATTTACAGGAAATTAGAAGTTTTAAGTACCCTCATGAAACCAAAGGGCAACATTAGAACATCCAATGCTTCCTGGCCACAAATAAGGAAACAAAAAAAGATAAGAAGAAAAATTAAAAAAAAAAAAATAGAACATCCAATGTAACATTTCAAGCTCGTGTCAAAAAGGAAAGGGTATATAGTTGACTACTTCACACCCACTAACATGGCTATAATTAATAAAATGGAAAATAACAAATGCTGGCAAGGATGTGGAGAAATTGGAGCCCTCATACATTGTTGGCAGGAATTTAAAATGGTGCAGCTGATGTGGGAAATGGTTTGGCAATTCATCAAGAAGTTAAGCATAGAGTGGCCATATGACCCAGAACTCCCATTCCTCAGTATAGACTCAAAAGAATAGGAAGCAGGCATTCAAACAAACGTTTGATGTATATGTATACATTCATGTATATGAACGTTCATAGTGGCAGCGCTTGCAGTGACCGAAATGTAAAAGCAACCCACTGTCCACCAGCTGATAAATGACACAGTGGGCTGTAGTACATCCATCAAGTGGAATATTTCATCGCAAAGAGGGCGGCAGTACCAATGCATGCTCCAGCATGGATGAACCTTGAAGACATCATGCTCAGTGAAGGAAGCCAACCCCAAAAGCACACATACCGTACGAATCCATATGTATGAACTACCCAGAATGGGCAGTCCCACAGAGACAGAAAGCAGATGAGTGGTTGCCCAGGCCTGGAGGGAGGGGAATGGGGCACAACTCCTTAATGAGTATGAGGTTTCCTTCGGGGCTGATGAAAACATGATGGCTGCACCTCATGGTGACTGTGCTAACAGCCACTGAATGTACTAAATGGGTAAGGTGGTAAATGTTATGTTATTTGGATTTTCTTCAATTTTCAAAGAGTGTGTAGTTTGACTAAGATAAGTGTTTGGCACAGAAACCGCTTCTCTCCTTGCAACATTTCATAATCCTCCAGTGTCAAAGGCCCTCCTCCAAATACCACCTCCAAAGCCACCCACAGCCCAGGCGACGTAAGAGTACTGGGGCCACACCCCAGAGATCAGCCTGTGTCAGGGCCTTCACCCTGATTTGGACCCTCATCATATTGCCTTCTCAGAACTCTCCAAATACAAAGGTTTTGCAGGTCCCAAAAGGACCCAGGTATTCCCTGTGCCCTGGCATCATGGGTGTTGGGGCTCAGAAACCAATACCCCAAAATATGGTGCTTTGACATGCTGAACTGAAGAATCCTCAAGTTGCTCTGATCTTCCTCCCATCTCCTGTCTCTCAAGCCTCTGCCTCTCCCAAAGCACAGGATGAAGTTGTTCTCCGAAGTTCCCTTATCTGCCTCAAGCCTGGACCTGCCAATGAAGAAAACAGTTACCTCTGGTCCTTTCCCTCAGTTTTTATGATCTGAACTCATATCGCAAGAAGAAAGACTGAAGTCCGTCAACACATCTGGACAGACTTCTGCCACGAATCATTGTCTGCTCTGAGGGCCCAACAGACTTTGTCCCAGGCCACTGTATGTTGTTCAAGCCCATTGAGTTCCCCTAAAAGTCATTTACTACCCACCTAAAATCATCTACACTTCCACATCTCCCTTTCCCTTAAGAAGAAGGGTATATGACCATCTACACCTCATTGGGTTGTTGGGTAATCTTTCTCCTACGATTCCCCTGTGCTATGCACATTAAAATAAATTTGTATGCCTTTCTCTTATCAGTCTGTCTTTTGTCTTTTGTGAGTTGATTTTTCAGTGAACCTTCTGAGGGTGAAGGGGATGTTTTCTCTTCTCCCCTGACACGGTTATCACGTGTCTTCCCTAATACCCAGCATCAATAGAGTAGACAAAACCCAACACTGAATGGGTTTCATGTGATGGCAAAATGTTATAAAATGGGAAGAAATGAAAGTGGGCACCAGGGTTCTGTGTAAACGAATAATAAAGTTCAGGGTAAGATACAAAGGAGGATATATATTATAGAAAGAAGAGAAAAGAAGAATGTGCATGTGTGTTATTTTTGTGAAGGAAATACAGGAAGTATAAAACAGAAGCTAATGAAAGGCATTAACCATGGAGGTGGGAGGAAACAGGAGAGAAGGGATGGAAATGGCAGTGAGACTTCTCTTGTAGATCTTTTTATATCATTTTCACTTTTGAACCATGTACATGTTTTACATAATCAAAAAATAAAATAAAATTTTAAAAGGATGGGGTTAACCAAACCCTACAATAGAGTGAAAACAGGAACAAATCAAACTGACAATACGTCAAACTAATAACGTAACCCACAGTGCAAGGAAAGAACTAAAGTCCTCTGATTCTACAGAGTGGGGTCTGTTCTAAGAACAACAGAACTGCAAAAAAAAATCTTGTACTTTATTTAGCAGGTTTACTGTCAGTAGTAGCACCGGTCTTGTAATTCTGAAACTCTTTTATGCACGACATAGGGTAAAGCAAAAAACCAAATATATATTTTACTGTAAGAGAAAAAAGATACTAATAATAAATAAAAGAAATTAAACAAAACCCCTGTCACATTAAATTTGCATTGGAAATATCATTTTGAACTTGTAGTTTTTTAGAAAATGTATTTCTTAATCCTGTCCACTGAAGAGTCCAGAAGCAATGAGCACACATGACACTAAGTTCTTGTTTTCTCTGTACTGATAAAGAACCAGGGCTCCTTGGAGAAATGGTTGACTCTAGTTTGGGGCTGGAAACGTACAATGTAAGCCTGGAATATCTTGTCACACCAAAAAGCAAAAAAGTATTGGAACATAAATGTGATCATGACCACACAGATTCAGGAGCAGACTTAAGGCCTCCTGCTGCTCAAACGTGGGACAGTTTGAACATCAAAATGAATAATGACAGTATTCGATTATAGCACATTTTTTAAAATCCATGAATTCTTGCAGAAAAAAATGCCAGCTAGTAAATGTAGAAGGAATAAAAGAATTAAAAGTCCCCATTTTGCAACCCCCAGTATGGTACTTCATTCAGGCAAACATCAACGATTGCTCAAACGATTGGGGGGACCGGATATCCAGTTAATCCCGTGACCAGGTGAGGATCCCGCAGATCACTTGCTAGTTACAAAGGGGAAATGAAGTGAGGATTGGTCATCAAATGTAGCATCGGCAGGAGTGGCACACCTGACATATTTGACATGCACTGTTGCCAAAAATATTAGACCTTAATCTAGTCTTATGTAACCAACCCACATATGTGACATTCTACAAAACAACCGGCCTGGACTCTCCAAAAAAGCTAAAGTCATGAAAACAAACAAACAGCAATAACAACAACAAAAAGGCAAGAGACTGTTTTGCATTAAAAGAGACTAAAGTGACATAACAACCGAATGTCATACAAGAATCTTCACTGGATCCTGGGTAGGAAAAAAACAGTCTAGCTCTAAAAGACACTCAGGGGACAATTACAGCAATTTGAATGCAGATAGTATACTGGATGCTGTTATGGTTGTGAAAATGGTATTGCGGTTTTGTGGGAGAATGTCCTTATTAGTATTTAGAAATGAATCGTCAAGATGCCAGCAACTCACTTCAAATTGTTCAGCAAAATAAAAGTATGTGAAAATATACATGGAGGGAAAGACAAAGCAATCTTGGCAAAATGTTAACAGTTGGAGAATCCAGGGTAAGTTCATTGTACTCTTTCAACTTTTCTGCAGGTTTGAAATTTTCAAAATAAAATGTTAGGGGGAGGGGATGGCAGGGTGGCTGGAGAAGGCTGGGACAGAGCTAGCTGCCGACCTAAGGAAGTCTGCCGCCCACGCTGGGAGTGCAGACTGTACCTCTAGACTACAATACACGAATCCTCCTTCTTAAGTCTTCCTAAAAGGGAGAAAAGTCTACGCTTTACTTTTTCTTGAACCTCCAAACCCCCACCACTTGCAGACAGTCTGAACCCAGCACCCATTCAAGTTTAAAGAATGGAAAACACACCTGGCAAACACCACACAGGTGGAGAGGACTAGCCTCCTGATGTCCCAAACGCTGGGCAGGAATCCCCACCCCCAAGTACGGGGCCTGTGGATCCTCTGGCTGGTCCCAGCCCTGTGCTCCGATGGTGGGTGGGAGAGTCCACCCACCACACCAGGGCTCCTCCTGTGTTAGCATCCGGGACACCTGCAGCTGCTTCTACGCAGACCTCAGGCTCTGCTGGGGAAGCCCTTATTCCTTTCCAACACCATCTTAGCTCTAAATTGCATTCGTTCATTCATTCGCTCATTTATTCAATTGTTTAACAAGTGTCTCTGGAGCACCAACAGGGCACCGGGCACTGTTTTAGGCACTGAGGGCACATAACGAACAAGCAGCCATGGCCTCTGCCCTCACGAGCTCACGGGCAAACTGCAACTGTGACAAGTGCCACAAAGGAAGGGAATAGGTGCCATCAGGGCTGGTAATGGGGAAACTGTCTTAGGTGACATTTGTGTGACAAGCAGGAAAGACAATCCACAGGCTTTGGGGAGGGAGTGGATTGGGAGGATGATGAGGAAAGTGTCAAGGGGCACTCCAGGCTTCTGGCTGGTATAGCTGGATAGGTGGTGGTGGTGGCCTTCACCGGGACATCCTGGAAGAGGCCTTCAGTGGAGACAGGGGTGCCCAACACCCATGCAAGCTGCTGGACCACAGGTCCGCCACACAGAGGAGAGGCCTGCACTGCACTGTGGCCGGGTGCGTTGTATGACCATCAGTGGTCACAGAAGCTACGTGTGGCAGGAGCCTGCCTTGCTCCTCCTCCAGAAACTTCTGCCACTCCCAGAAAGACACATATGAAAAGGTTTTCAATCCTGTGCATTTTCCTTTGATTTTGCTCACCTTTGTTCTCAGAAGCAGATTCTGGGCAGCATCCTGTACTCCAGGGAACAAGGCTCCTCTGGCTTGCGAGCCCGGAGGTGCCTTTCCTTTGTCTCCAAAAGCAAGGTGTGTGCATGGGGGTTGGAGGGGGGGAGATATGGAGGGAAAACAGCTCAGGGACACACATGCACACACACACACACACACACAAACACAAATGCACACCCATATGCACAATTCTTTCTGTCAGGATTTGCTACCCCAGCAGTGTCTGACTAGCTTTATAAAAGCTAGAGATCATTTTATTGACCCAAATTTGGCCAAGGGAAAGCCCAGTACAGTTGGGCCCTGTAGCCGTGGGTTCAATGAACAACGATCTGAAATAACAACTATTTACACAGTATTTGGTATTATAAGCAATCTAGAGATGATTTAAAATATACAGTAGGGCTGGGCGCGGTGGCTCACACCTCTTATCCTAGCACTTTGGGAGGCTAAGGCAGGAGGATTGCTTGAGGCCAGGAGTTCAAGTCCAGCCTGAGCAACATAGGGAGACTCCTGTCTTACAAAAAGTAGAAAAATCAGCTGGGCATGGAGGCGAGCACCTGCAGTCCCAGCTACTCAAGAGGCTGAGGCAGGAGGATTGCTTGAGCCCAGAGTTTGAGGCTACAGTGAGCTATGATGATGCCACGGCACTCTAGCCTGGGTGAGAGTGAGACCCTGTCTCAAAAATTAAATACATACATACAGAAAGTATGCAGGATGATTATGTAGGTTATATGCAAACAGTGCGCTATTTTATATCAGGGACTTGAGCATCCTGGAACCAATCCCCCAAGGATACAGAGAGACGACAATATTTGTACTAGAAAATGCCACGTTCTGGAACCCTTTCCCCAATCCACATCACCCACAGTCTCCTAAAAACAAGAAATTCCACATTATCTGTGGAACACATCAACAGGGTGGAGTCCCACTTCCAGGCGAACACGGGGCAAGGGGGGAAGACAGGGCATGCGTGGAAGGAGGGGCCTGGAGTGCGAACCGGCAGGAGTCAGAAAACAGGGGTTGGGGTGTATTCGTTTCCTGGGGCTCCTGTAGCAGATTACCACAAACTTCATGGCCCCAAACAATAGAAACTTATCGTCTCACAGCTCTGATGCCAGAAGTCCAAGATCGAGTCGTGAGCAGGGCCACACTCCCTCCCAGAGGCTCTAGGGGACAATCTGTTCTCTCCTCTCCCAACTTGCAGTGGCTCCGCCATCCTCGGCTGCGGCTGCAACACTCCAATCTCAGCCTCCGCCTGCTCACGGCCTCTCCTCTTCTTCAGTGTGTCTCTCCTCTGTGTGTCTCTTAAGAGGACACTTATCCCGGGATTCAGGACCAATCCAAAAATGACCCCAGGAACCATTTCATCTCAAAATCCTTAATCCTTATATCTGCAAAGACCCTTTATCCAAATAAGGCCACACTCCCAGGTCCCAGGATTTATAACGTGGACGTTTGTTTTCGGGGTCCGCCATTCAAGCCACTACAGGATGAGACTTTCACAGACCGTGGGGAAGGGAGGCAGCGGTCAGGCTTGCTTGCTTTCTGACATGGCACTGGCTCCTGCGGTGAGGGCCACTCATACTGGAACTGCACCGAGAAACCAGCCCTCCCTCGGGCTCTCACTGAAGAAAACAAGGCATTCTGGGAAACGCTGCTCGGCCATGCAAACAACCCACCCTTCAGGGCCTATTTCCAAGCCCTCTGCTCTGAGACCCATGCCCGTCACCCCAGGCCCCAGCTGTCTCGCCCTCCATTGGATTCTATGACCTTGGGCATTGATCTTGCCTGTTCAAACCCCTCCACAAATGTTTGCCGGCTGCCCTCTCTACTCCAGACCTCAGGCTTATGAGAAAACTCATTTGGCAATCAATCCTGCACTAGCCTTGGACTGGTTCTGTGAAGTCCCAGATTCCCCAGGGGAGAGCGGGAGTTTCAAAATCACCCTCAGAGATCACCTTTAAACCACCAGGAGCCAAGACCCTAAAGCTCCAAAGCAAAAACCCACTTGTTACCTAACATCGCAGGTAAGATCTCCCTTCGTCCTGCAGGTCTAGTTTGAAGATGGAGGATGGGGGGAGGGAAAAGGGAAATGGGTTAGTTAAGGAGATTTTTCTCTTCCTTCCTTCACCTCCAGATTTTATAGCTGGCTTTCCTAAGTTACAGGCATGTGCGCAGCAATTCACTGTATGTCATCCTCATGGATGAACCGCCCTGAGTTTAAGACCCCGAAGGGAAGAAAGAAGCCCCCTTATCTCCCCTAGAGTGGGCCACAGGGTAGCCTATGCAAGGCTGGACAGAGCAGGTGCTGGATAAATTGGCTGCGGGAAGGAGGGGGAGGGATGTCCACCTCAGAGGGTCTCACTACCCAGGTGACTCGTTAAGGGATCATTCCTCCAAGAGGAATTCTGGGGTGAGCTGATAACAGAGAGCTTTCCCAGAGAAGCCCAGGTCAGCTGTCCTCCCTCTGGGCCACACGTCCATCCAAAGCCACGACAGGGACAAAGGTCCACATCATCCAGTTCTGGAGTCGAGTCCCTGTGCCTGGTGCCTGACTCAGAGCTCCAAACACAGTAGGTGTTCGTTAAATGTTGTATGTCTCAGAAAATTCTCAGGTCTGCCTGCTCCTCTCAGCTGCGGCCCTGAGAGTCCCTGCATTAGTAGTCAGGTTTCTCCAGAGAAACAGAACCAGTAGGATATGGAGAGAGAGATTTAAGGAATTGGCTCTCCGATTGTGGAGGCCGGTGAGTCCCGAATCTGCAGGTGGGCCAGTGAGCGGGAGACCCAGAGAAGAGTGGTTGCTACAGTTCAGTCCAAAAGCAGCGTGCTGGCAAACACCCCACTCAGGAATGCTCCTCTTTCCCAAGGGTGCAGGGTGAAGAAGTCAGTCTTTTTCTTTCTTTTCTTTCTTTTCTTTCTTCCTTTCCTACTCTTTCTTTCTTTCTTCCTTCCTTCTTTCTCTTTCTTTCTTTTCTTTCTTCCTTTTTTTCCACAGGCACACACCTCCATACCCAGTTAATTTTTTTAAATATTTTGTAGACAAGGTCTCGCTGTGTTGCCCAGGCTGGTCTCAAATTCCTGGCTTCAAATGATCCTCCACCTGAGCATCCCAAAGTGCTGGGTTACAGGCGTGAGCCATCACACCCGGTTGTCTTTTTTGTAAGCCCTTCAACTGATTGAATGAGGCCCACCCACACTGTGAGGGCAACCTGTTTCTTCACCAAATCAATTTTAATCAACAGATGTAAATGTTAATCTCACCCTAAAAATACACTCGCAGAAACATCTAGAATAATGTTTGATCAAATATCTGGGTACTGTGGCCCAACCAAGTTGACACATAAAATCAACATTACACTCCCCTGCCCCCACCAAGGCCTCTTTGAGGAGTCTGGTCTTCCATCTCCTTCTCTCTCACTCCCCCTTCCAGGCTGGACAGACTCTGAGGCTCTTCTCTGCCCTGTTCCACTGCAAGAGGTTTCAGGGCCTTGAAGTCTTCCTTGCTGAGCTTTTCTCTTTCCAACCAGGAGGATTCCATCACTTTGAGGACTCCTGGAATTACATTTTCCCCCAAGAAGCCCCTCACAGATGAAATAGAGGAGTTTTGACTGTGCCCACAGGGTGAGAGTGGCTCTCTCTGTCCCTATCGTTCCCCCTCCCCCTGCATCACTGCCAGCCTGGCCCCAGGGGAGTCTAACCTCTAGATCGGAAGCCCTTACCTTGCTTTACTTTCTTCTAGAGTTTAGTACCATGTGAATTACAGTATTGTCTCTCTCCTACCAGAATGCAACCTGGAGGCCGGTGGGGGTGGGGGTGTGATGGAGGCCAGGGACAGCATCCTCAGAGCCTAGCCCAGGGCCTGGCACAGAGAGGGGCTCAGAGTGTTTGCTGATTGAATAAAATGCATGCACTGAACATCTCTGTGTGCAACACACACTGTGCCCAGGTGTGGACACAAGCTCAGCTACTCAGGCCATTTACAATGCCCAAGCATTTCCGCAGTCAAGCCTTGTACCCTTCTTTTCTCTCTCCCTCGAGGCTAGCCCCTCCCTTCCCTGAGATCAGGAATCAATCTTCCCTCCTCTCTCCTGGAGTCTGCCCAGAGTTAAGTGTCCCACGGCAGGGACTGGGTCCCGTTCAGCCCCTGGAGGAATGTGAGCTGAGCCAATGAGGAGATGCCTCTGCTCTCTTCGGAGAAGACAGAGCAGGCCACACAGGGAGCGCAGGGCTAATCCCTCGGCTCCAGCCCTGCGGACTCATCCACAGGCACTGCTCTTCTGGGATTGCAGAGGAAAGGGGCACAGGACTTGCTTGGGCAATAGGTTCCAGCTTTACACCCGCCCTGCCCCTGGGAACACCTCAGCACCCCCTGGGTCCGATAGGAGGCGCTGTTGACCGTTTCCCGTGCTCTGACGCTGCGATCCCGGGCAGCCCTGCAGCCCGGCAGCGCCCCCTGGTGTTCTCTGTCGCTCAGCCGGCGCCGGGAACGGCCGCCCATTCCAGGGCTGGGTGGGAGAGATTTATCCGCTCTGCACCCCTCTAACCAACCCCTCCTACGCAAGACAGGGCTCAGGCTGGTTTCCCTTTTCTTTTTTACTTCAAAAGGAATGTACATTTGTCATAAAAATACAGGTAAACAAAAAGAAAAAGCCCCCAGTCAAAACCACAATGCGGTATCAGTTCGCCCCAGTTAAAATGGATATCATCAAAAAGACAGAAAATAACAAATGCTGGCGAGGATGCGGAGAAACGAGAACACTCTTACACTAATCCAATGTTATCTCACATCCCTTCTGAGGGTCAAAAATTAGAGAGCAGCGCAGACGAGTCGTTCTAGCTCAGGGTCTTTCATAAGGTTGCAATCAAGGTATCAGCCAAGGATCCAGTCACATATTAATGAAAGACTGATTAGGGCTGGAAGCCTCCAGGTTGGCTCCCTCAATGGCTGCTGGCAGGAAGCCCCAGATCCTGGCCACGTGGACTCCACTATAGGGCTGCTTGAGCATGGCAGCCAGTTTCCCCCAGATAGAGTAATCCGAGAGAGCAGAACAGAAGCCACAATCTCTCTCTTTTATTTTTTTACCTATCCAGGTACATATATTACCTGTTTAAAATGTTTAAATAATTTTTCAAAATAATTAATAAAAATTCCTCAGATCGTGACTCAGTCTGGTCTAGTTAAGAAGTTTCCAAGCATTATCAACAGACTCCTTTCCCCAATGAAATTTCACAGGAAACCCAATGTGACAACCCCGATAGGAGAGCAAGTGGCTCAAATGGGAATGAGGCCTGGGGACCATCTGAGTGTCTCTCACTACTCCGCTCACCAACTTTTGGATTCAACCTTTTATTTGAGAAGGAACTTCCTGACTTTCCAAAGTTGGAAATAATTGCTTTTGTGAGATCTGAAATGGTAAAGGGACTATTCTCTCCTCCTCCTAGAGTCTTTTCTTCTCAATGTCCCTTTATTATGAAAATATTTTGTTATAATTTTTTTAATCAAAAAGTTACAAACCTTCAAAGGAAGGAAGGATTAGTCATTTGGTTAGAACAGAAGTTACCAACCTATTCTCACTGTACCCTTAAAACTGTATACCCAGAAGGCTTTGCAACCCAAAGACCTAAAACAAGCAGGGGCTCACTCTCCCTATATCCCTTCGCTCACCTCTCCTCTTCTCTCCCTCAACCTTTCCCCCCATTCCTAGTCAGGATTAGCTTCCAGAAGCTAGTATATGCAGGAGGGTCAGTCCTACCTCTCTGCCACAGGGAGCCATGATCCCATGTTCTGGCTGACACCTAAGACTTGCAGCCAGTGAGACCTGGGTCTAAACCCCAGACCTACCATTCACCAGCTGACTGAATCTGGACAAGTTACTTAACCTCTCTGAGCCTCAGTGTGTGCATCTGTAACTAACGAGTGGTGCTCTCTCCGCGGCTGGGTTGTGTAAGGATAACATATGTAAAACACTCTGCATATGGGAGTCTGGGGCCTCTACTCTTTCCAGAACTGGTACTCTCCAATTTAGGACTTTTTGATAAAAGCTGGTTTGGAAAGCAAAGGTCAAGCCCTGGCCCAGGTAGGGCCTCCTACCTCTCACAGTAATCTAAATCTTGAGACAGTCACCCCCCACCCAGGTCTACCTGGAAAGGCCAAGGCCTCTACGGTGAGTTGACAGGTCTTATTCATCCTGGATGAAAGCCTAGCATCATTTTTCAATACAGTGACCCAGGCCACTAGAGAAAGGCGACCATCAAATTCCACTGACTTTTCAGATTTGCTGAATAAAGAGGAAGGGGCTGGTAGTGTTCTCATCCACACTTTCCAGGTGGAGGGTGAGTTGAGTTCATTTGGGCCAAGGCTGAAAAACCTGCAGAGGGGAAGAAAGCATCCCCAACACTCCCCATTCTGGTTCTGCGAAGCTGCTTGCTGGGCTTTCTGCCCTTACCTGGTCTTGCAGAAGCTCCCACGGCCTATTGCTCCTGGGGTTTTTAGCAGGATTCCAGCTCAGGGTTTTCTGGTTAACAGCTTGCTTTTCAGAGATTTTTATCTTAAAATTTAAAAAAGTAACTTGGCAAAGCCTATTTTTAAAAAAATGAACAAAGGGAACGATTTTCTCTGCCATTGGGTTCCCAGTCTCTGTGGCTCCCCTGGGTCCCTGTCCCACCTCCCCAGAGCACTGTTTGCTCACCTCGTGTGCTGGACAGCTAAGGAGTTTATGTGTTTTCCTTTGTTTTATTTTGTTTTCCAGAAGACCTTCCCTAGCATTGTGACAGGCCTCTGGCACCCACAGAAGCCTGGAACCAAGGGGACCCAAAACCATCTCCTGCAGCACCCCCAGTGCAGGACTCTGGGCCCCAGATCACCAGGGAGCAGACGCTGGCAGAATTCCTGCCTCCCAGGCCACAGCCACTCAGAACGGCCACTCTGCTCCTCACTGCTTTTCAAAAGTTCCAGATGCAGTGAGCGTCCTGATCCACTATTCTACAGATGCCCCGAGGGCACGGAAATATGCTTTACCATGAGGCTTTGGCATAAAAGATGCACCTTTTGAAACCACAGACATACAAAACGATGGAGGCACTAATCACAGCCGGCATTAAACCAGCGTCCAACAGCAACTTCCCTAAGTCAGAAGATTTCCAAGGAATAGCAGGGCGGAGGGCCTTGGCCACGACAGATAGAGGCAGGGTGTGGGGTATTGTGACATGCCCTGGGGAAGGGCAGATTTCCCTTGGCCAACGGAGGCCGGAGGCCCAGAGGGACAAGGAAGCTGGATCGAACATGAAGCAGCGGCCTGGGGCCCAGCCCCCCAGCGCCCCCCAGGAGGGGAAGGCTGAGGCGCAGCCACAGGCTCCGGCCCAGCCTCTCGAGCACCATGGCCAGGTGCTGCTGGTGAGCGAGTACTGGAAGCAGGAGGAGTGCAACAAGACCCTGAAGGACTTTCTGGGGGACTTCCCGACCGATCAGCTCCCCGGACCCTCGCCCAGCCGAGCCACCAGCCGCCACACCAGCTCCAGCAACTGCGCCACGAGTCGGCCCAAGCGCTCAGGCGACAGCTCGGCGAACGGCGACGACTGCCCGGCGGCGAAGTTGCAGCGCTTCACCGAGAAGACGCCACCCTCCGGGCGCGAGGCCGAAGACCCACGCGAGGACCCCGGGGCTCCGCCTGGGACCCCCGCACCCCGAGCGGCGGAGGACGCGGTGGCGGCGGGACGCGGGGCCCGGCGGCCGCGGCCGGCGCCGCCCGAGCGGGGCGCGCAGCTGCTGCTGGTGCTGTGCCGCGCGTCGGCGCTGAGCTCGCAGCTGCCGCGGCTGCAGCTGCTCCTGCAGCAGGTGCGCGCCCGGGCCCGCCGCCAGCCCGCCGCGCTCGTCGGGATCATCGTGCAGCCGCAGGGCCACGAGGAGGCCGAGGCGCGCCGCCGCATGGAGACACTGCTCTGCAGCGTCTTCGCGCCGCACAGTCCCGTCGTGGAGGTGCACACGGCCGTGTTCTGCCCCGGCCGCCCCGAGGGCACCCTGGACGTCCAGCGCGCCGCCGGCCAAGCGCCCAGGGTGCCCCTAGTGGATCGGGAGACCCAGACCGATGGTGAGGGGCCTGAGGACGGGGCACTGGGAACCCCCAGCCGCCGTGGGCGCCCCGGGGAGGGGGCCGCTCAAATACGGAATCCTGTCCCCTGACCCTGCTGCCCCCCACCCGCGTCAGTAGTGGACAAGTCCCCCCATGCCACAGCCCCTTTCCTGGCGCCTCCAGGAGTTTGGGGTAAGGTTTTGGGTGCAGGTGAACTAGGTGTGCTCACTGGGGCCGTCTCAGCGTCAGCAGTGTTCCAAGTAATTTAATTCAGAGGGCTGCGCCTCCCACTCACTTACCCCACTCACAACTTGGAGCATCGTTTCCCACTACTTGGAATCATGCTTTTGTAAGGTATTGATTTGGGATTTTGTAGGACCAGGGGCCCCCTTCCTCCTCTCCACATCCACTTATTCCTTTCTTGGTTCTTTAGTCTTCTTCAGGGAATAATAATTACAATAAAAGCATGCCTATTGCCGGCCAGGCTCTCTTCTAAAGGCTGTTCACGTCTAATCCTCACAACCCTCTAAGGATGGTACCTTCTTATAGGCGGCCTCCTGCAGATTTCTAACTCCCGACCTTTGAGATTCCTGTCAGGGAATCCAGGCCTGTGGCTCCAGAGGGTTAATTTGTGGGTCTAAGGGCCGTCAGCAGCCAGCTCTTAAGTGAGCACCGAATACTGTATCTTATGTCACTAAAAGCCCCTGCCAGCTCCACCCTTCCAGGGGCCACAGTAGAGACTGAAGAAGCGCTCTGGGAGGAGAGTCCAAAGCCCGGGGTACTCAAGCCTCTGCCACCCTCCAGCTGGTGACCAAAGCAAGTTGTCCTCTCTATGGACATTTCCTTCCCATGTGACATGTGAGAGTGAAGGGCCATTGATGTCTAAGGTGCCATCCAGCTAGCTTCAGGACAAATGGTGACATGGTTGTTCTGGGTGCCCAGGACACATCCCGAGGACCAGAACCATCAGTGGCCATCTGGGTGGGGATTTTAACCCCCTCAGGACCTTAGCCTGACTAACTTCAAATTCCTTCAGACTCATTCTTCTCGCTCTCCTAAATAGTCTGCAATATCTTCACACGACTGGCACACATGGTTAGGAGAGCCCCTTGCCTGTGGATCATTCTAACCATGATCTTCAGCTGAGGCCAGAAAACTCCCAGTCCATCTTTGAAACCAGCCCTTTAGTGGTGAAGTCTGGGAGTGCCTTGTCCCCGTCATCCATAGGCGCCTGCCTGCTCTACAGCTTCCTGCTCTCTCCCTCCTACCTGCACCTTCGTTCACTTCGAGCACCTTGCACTGAGCCCCTCCTCTGCACGGTGGCCCTCTGTGGTACCCACAGCCTGGGGGTCGGGGAATGAGAGAGAAAACAAGGACAGAAATAATTCTAACGTCTTGCAGAATGTGATCAGTGTCATACAAACAGGTGCTCTGGGGCTCAGAGAGGGAACAACAGCTTCCAGTTGGGGATCTCAAGAAAGGTTTTATTAAGAGATAGATCCACTGGACCATGGGAAATGTTTTGATAAAGATGAGGGGTAGTGATGGAGGGGAAGGGCTTCTGAAAAGGCAGGAAAGTTAGGCCTGTTTGCAAGACTTCTGGTGCTCATGGTTGGCTAGAGCTGGACACAGGTAGCAGCGTGGTAGAAATTAAGCCTGGGACGATGAGCTGTGACCACATTATAGGGGAGTCAGGCTTCTGCGCTAGGAACTTGTGCTCAAGCCGAAGGCAGAGGGGCCATGGAAGAATTCTAGCAGGGAGCCATTGCAGTGCCATTCTTCCTCATCTTTCTGGGACAACCTCTCATTGTCCTGTGAGTGCCCTCTCCCTGCTTCCTGGGACCACCCTTACTAAAGAACCCACACATATTTTTGCTTCTGCCATAGAAAAACTCCCCACTGCTCCCTAAGCCTGCTCTCTGTGTTTCCTTCACCTCTCTCCTGGGGAACAGAGACCTGTTCTCTGTGCTCTGTTTGGGTCCATCAGGTGAAATGTAATGTTTCTTTCATTGTTATAGGAAATTCAAACTGTATGTGTCTGCCCCCATCTGAGTCCTTTAAACCGATGGTTCTTAACCAGGAGCAATTTGACACTGCACCCACAGGGGACATTTGGTAATGTCTGGAAACATTTTGGGTTGTCATAGGGTAGGGGGAAGTGCTAGTGGGTAGAGGCCAAGGATGCTGGTAAAATTCCTGCAATACACAAGACAGCCTCCCATGGCAAAGAAGCACCCAGCCCTAAATGTCAGTAAGGCCGAGGGTGAGAAACTCTAATTTAAACCAGGTTGAGGCCTTCAGTCAAAGCCCGTTGGAACCTGAAAACACAGTTAGGAGTCCGGGACCTATCTGCTAAATCCCAACGGGGTTCCTGGCCTGGGTTTCCAGGCTTTCTGATTCCAACTCGGATCCCCTCTCGGGACCCATTGCCTTGACTTCAGGGAATTGCCACCTTCTCCTAAACTCATCTGCTCCCCGCACTTCCTCGTGCCAAAGTCAACCAAATACAGCCCAACACGCTCAGTCTGAGCGTCCCTTTAGTTCTAACCCTTCATGCCGTTGCTTGTTTGTTTTCTTCAGTCTTCTCAGGTATTTTTTAATTCATTAACTTTAAAGCCTGTATAATTATCTGCCTCCCTATTGCCTTCCGGGGTCATGAAAAGGTGGAATCCTGCGCTGGAATTTAGCCCTGGCGAAGCCCACTGTGTGGCCTTGGAAAAGCAACTCAACTTCTTCAACCTTAGTGTCCTCTTCTGCAAGAAGATAATAGTGAAGGTCTTTTCAGGCTCTAGAAGCCCTAAAATAGGTCCCGTCGTTCCACGATTGGCCCTGTGTGGGGATTCCTGTGAGCCCTTTTTGTCTAGCTAGGTCTGCCCTAAACCTTCTCCTGGGGCAACACTATCGTCCCCTCAGGCTGCAGGTCCTGAGTTTAGCAGTCACATACTCACCTAACTCGGTGCAGGTGCAAGTCGAGTCTTCCAATCTGCATGCCTTTTATGTTGCAAAGTGTGAGGTTTAGATTGTCTTTTAAAAACACTTTTCCCTCTTCCATCCTAAAATGAAAATCACATTAATTTAAAGAAAAGTTTGTGGTTCCCTGCTCAGCCCTACCAGTCTGGAGTTTGGGAGATGGTCAGTCTGTGGTTGCCAATGTAATGAGTTTGAGAAAGTTTTAGTTTTCTGAACAGCTGTTATGTTTTCCAGGAATATTCTCCGCCAAATGCAAGGGTTCTCATAAAAGTAGGGATACCCCCTCCAGGCCCCCTCCCACAGCGGGGGCGAGAAGGCTTTGGGGGAAGGAAAAGGTTACTGTGAGATGGTGGAAGGCTCTGGGCCACAGACAGTGAAACCTTCAAAGAAGCTCCAAATCTTCAGGAAAGTTACCTAAAACTCACAAAATGCATGATGAGCATAGATTTTTTTTTTTCTTTTTTTGGCATGTAGAAACCAGTGACAGAGCTGAGCATCACATCCTGGGTGTCTTAGATCAAAACAGATAGCTCACATGAACTCAGGAACACACCAGCCTGAAGAGGTGCCTGAAGGTGGCGCTCCGGTCACAGAATCGTGGTTGTCACAGGCCTCACAACCAGGCACAACCAGGCACAACCGGGCCTGTGAGGGGCAGGGCAGCTGCTGCCCTCTCTCTATCCCCGCAGCTCGGGAGGAGGGAGGACACCTTGCTGGTGTCTGCAGAGAAGACTGTCCCTGGAGCCCTGCCATGGGAGCCACCCTGGCTTCTATGACCTCACAGGAGGTGCAGGTGACTGTCCTCTGTGGGGCCTGGGTCCAGTTGGGGGCCAGAGCCAGACCCCTAGGGCAGAGGGCACACGGCTCCTGCAGGAGGGAGCCGGGAGATCAGGCAGCTCCATGTAGGTCCACGTTTAGGTTGGGAGGCCCCACCATGAAGAAGGTCAAGAAGAAAAAGGCAGAGGCCAGACGCCGCCGAGACTCGGCCTCCCAGCACTCTACCTCGCCACGTGCTGCCTCTGAGTTGGCCTCACAGCAGCCCAGCCCCAAGGCCGCCTCACGGAAGCCCAGCCCCGAGTCCACCTCACAGAAGGCCAGCCTTGAGCCCGTGCCACAGAAGCCCATCCTGGAGGCCACGCCACCGAAGCCCAGCTCTGAGCCCACTCCGAAGAAGCCCAGCCTGGAGTCCACGCCGCAGAAGCCCAGCCCCGTGTACACTCCGCAGAAGCCTAGCCTTGAAAGCACCTTCCAGGCGCCTACACCCCAAGCCTTTCCAGTTTCCAAAATCCGCCACTCCTCTGGGAGCCTATGTCCGGCCGCTGACACCAAAGCAGTCCCTCAATACATGAAAACAACGAAAACAGGTGGGCCGTGTTCTAGCTTGAGCAGTCCTAGCCTTCCTGCTGGTGGAGTCCTAGGAGCAGCCTAGAGGCTGGGGCCGATAGGAGAGTGGTGCAGAGTTAACATGTATTCTGGAACTGTGCTTGTGAAGTGTGAAGGTTTGCTTTTGTTTCTACCCAAGAGAACAGGATTCCTGGGTTTTGTCATTCCCTACCATCCTGGGTCTCATGGAAGACAACCACACATATGTATTGTAGTAATACTTGTTCATTAGAAGTCAGTAGTGCCTTGTGACTGCTAAAAAAATTAAAAACCAAGGATGCATTAATAGAAGTATATGGTTTAGAGCAAGGGAGGTGGTCATATTCCCTTACATCTGCCTATCCTTGTGAGCTGTAAAAGGTGCCTAAAAAACTAGTTCAAAGAAGATAGTCCAGGTTAAGGGGCCCAGGTAGACAAGAACCATTTGGCGTATGACAATTGGTTGAGGGAACTGGAGGATATCTCTCTGTCAGGTAGATGTGAGTAGCCTTGTTCCATGTTGTCCCCAGAGGCCTGACTAAGGGCCCATGGATAGGGTAGCCAGATAAAATATACGATTCCCAGTTAAATTTTAATTTTAGATAAACAACTAATAATTTTTTAGTATGCGTGTCCCAGCACCCTGTATTTTTATTTGCTAAACTGGCAACCTTATCCATGGAAGACACTAGAAACAGACAGATTTCTGCTCAACATTAAAAACTTTGCAATAATTAGCTCTGTCTGAAAATGGAAAGGCTGTTGGGAAAAGTGGTTCCGCATCTTCTTGGGAGCCAAATAGAGTCTGAATAAGCATTGGATTGTGTAGAGGGAATTCAAATGAAGTTTAGGAAGTGAGCTGGTTTATCCTAACAATAATGGTGACAGCTAATTTTTATCACTGAGCATTTACTGTGTACCCCTCATTCAGCTCAGCTGTCTGAGTTAATCTTCTCATTTGACAGTCCTACAAAGAAGGTTCTATCATCATCTCTGTTTTATAGATGGGGAAACTGAGGCTCATAGGAGTCAAACAACTCACTCTTGAGTAGGGTCCGGTGGCACTGAGAGAGGAAGCTTAGTCTGTTCTGACTCCAAAATCCTCACTCTTAACCACAGCACTGACCTTTCAATTCCAGGAGGCCTAGTGGTCTCCCCAAGAGAAAGAACCTCCTTCTCTGGAGGTGTCTCCTGCATCTGCTGTGAGCCACTGCCATGGCTCTGTGGCCTTGAACAGGTCACATTCCAGGGCCACAGCTTACCCCTCTGGGGTGGCGTGGGTATAAAATGGATGAGAGATGTGAGGAGAGTGCTAAATCCAAGGCGTCACCACGCCAACAGTCTTTCTGTGGCCAAAAATCAATCCATTCTTGACATATGGTAATGATTTTGAGTGTTACGTGTTGTATATATTGTGATCATCAGCCACCGAGATACACATTTCTGCATGATGGTCTTCAGAACTGGTATCCATAGAAAGCATAATTTTCCATTCCCAAATCTTTTAATGAATGCACACGACTCACCCCAGGGAATAGTTTGGCTTATTGAGGAGGCAAAGCAAAAAGCGTTGATGGTGTGACAGTGGACACCCCACGCTTCTTCCAAAGGTTTCTTTCCTTTGAGCCAGAATGAGGGGGAATGTTGGAGATACAGGATGAGGAACTGTACTTCCTAAAATCCAAGCCTTTTTGTATTCAGAAAATATCGTAGCTCAAGAAAACAGAAGTCTTCCACTAGGATGGCTGTAATCAAAAGATGAGCACGAACAAGTGTTAATGAGGATGCAGAGAGATTGGAGCCCCATGCGCTGCTGGCGGGAATGCAACGTGGTACAGCTGCCATGGAAACAGTCTGGCGCTTCCTCAGAGGAACATGAAGTCACCGTATGACCCAGCAATTGCACTCCCGGGTATACACCCAAGAGAATTAAAAATATACACCCACACTAAAACGTGTACACGAATGTTCACAGCAGCATTCATAATAACCGAAAAGTGGAAACAACCCAAATTTATATAAACTGATGAATAGATAAACAAAACAAATACGGTATGAAATACCACAATACAATGAATACAATGAAATACTATTTGGCAATAAAGGCGATTATGTGCTGATACGTGCTGGGACACAGATGAACCTTGAAAACATTAGGCTAAGGAAAAGAAGCCAGTTCCCAAAAAACCCCACATATTGTATGAAATTTAAATGAAATGTTCAGAATAGTGCAAATGTATTGCCACTGAGGGGAGGGGAGAATGGAGAGGGACTGCTAATAGGGATGGGGTTTCTTTTTGGAGAAATGAAAATGTTCTGAAATTAGTGGTGATGGTCGATCACCTTTGTAAATACACTAAAAACCACTGAACACTCCAAAAGGGTGATGTTATGGCCTTCGAATTATATTTCGATTAATTATATCTTGATTTATTATAAAAAATGTTTTTTAAACTAAAAAAAAAAGATAAGTATTGCCTTTAGAATCCTCTCTTTCCCCATCCCATGAAAATTATGTGTCATGGGCAGATCTAAGCAGGAGGTGTGTTGAGTCTGCGGAGTTGACCGTGAATGAGCTTAGGGTTGGCAGAATGTGTAGCTCCGTCAAGAAGCTGAGTAGGAAATAGTAACAGGAGGGAATTATCCAGCCAGAAATTCTCTCGCCCAGCAACACAGGGTGCCTTCTCTGAGTTCTGCTGGGATCCACACCAGAGGAGGACAGAAATGGGAGATAAGTTTGGGAAAGTATTTCCCACACTATAAACCAGAGCAGTGGTTGTCTTCTGGGTGGATCAACATGCCCTAGAGAAATGGAACATGGCAGCTCCAATTCCAGGAATCTCAATGCAGCCTCTCACGGGGTGAGCAGTCACCTGCACGTATGACTTTCTACAAATTCCGTGGCAAGAGTTTTCACTGAATTAAAAGTTAAAAGTCCTGAGTTGAAGACCGCTTCTGCAATCTACTCATTATAAGGGCACATCCCTTATAATCTTTGAGCCTCAGTTTCCTTATTTGTAAAACGAGACTAACAATATTCCACTTCACAGGATTGTTGTGACAATTAAATGAGATGGATAGTGATGTGACGTACAGAGCACCGACAGGTGTAAGCTATTACATTGCTGTTACAATATCATCATCATCATTATTCCTAGGTAGCACCAGTCTATAGAACAGCCATTTTCCCCTGCAGTTAATTGTCTCTTCCATTGGGTAAGAGAATATTTTGCAGAAGAACTGCCTTCTTTAGGTGGTTCTGTCTCAAATCTTTGTTGATGCCTTTAGAAAGTCTAGGGCTTCCCCTGGTGATCTTGCCACTGCCATGTGAGCAGCTTGGCTGTTGGTGGAGCCTTCGGGGACTGTGTTCCAGACTGTGCTCAGCCTCCTCGGGCAGGTGCATCCTCATCTCTCTCCTTCTCTGTCCCCCAGAGCCTCAGACGCCTGCGGGCCCGCATTCCTGCTCCTGTGCCGGCTGCCCCGGCAGCAACGCTTGCTGGCGTCGTCTGGGGCTATGCCATAGCCGCATCTTCGATGTCCTTCTGCCCCGGGACTGGCAGATCGTGCCAGGGAGAGGAATCCCAAGCCTCCTCACCTTCTACAGGTTCCGATTATAGGGAGCTGGAGCCTCAGGGCACACAGTTCCCAGGGCCAGGCTCTGTCCCAGACCTTATTAGCAATCGTGTGTAACTTCCTTCCTCTTGGGAAGCAGAGGCCTACAGGAAAGCCCTCCCTCTGGGCTACCACCTCCTGCGTTTGGCAGGCAGGGCCCTTTCTGACCGGCCCCACCCCAGGTGCCCACCTGCACGGAGAGCTGCCAATTTGCAATTCCATCCTGGGAATTGCTTCTTTGGAGATTTCATTTTTCTCTTCTCCAGAGGCACCCTCCCCTCCTGAGAGCACACTCTCCGCAGCGCTTGTAAATTCCGTGTCGCTCCAGAGCTTTGTGATTAAACACTGTTCTGGTCTTTTATCTCCTTGGCCTCCTCCGTGCCCGTACCACAGACCGGGGCTCTACATTCTTGACCTGCATGTGAATTTCCCCCAGAATCTAGTGATAGAAACTGATTCTAACTCACACGCCCCGTCCACACAGTAGCACGACTTCAGCCCCCTTCGGAGTGCTGTCAGGCTCTTTCTGGGAGTCCCCACAGGGGACAGGTGCCCCCAGGCTGGTCTGTCAGTGGCAGCCCCCAAGACATCACCCACATATCTGCCCTTCTTTTCTATTCTACAAAGCCGCTAGAAATGTCACAGCTGCTCCTGTCCCTCGGGGAAGACCCTGTCCAGGTCAGGGGAACAGACTGAAGATGTTACCATTCTTCAGTGCATGGGCCAGGAGCGGGCCTCACCTACGCACCTCAGGGGCTGACAAATCTCTAGGAAGAGGCCCTTCCCCTTGGGGACCCGCACCCCTAGCCCTGGAGCAGAGCCCACCCCACCCCCATCCTGTTCCTCTTCCCAGCCCCTCCCCAAGCCAGTCCCCTCCCCTATCTGTATTGAAAAACTCCATCTCTCCTACATCTGAATAGAAGCTAACACAGATGGGGCATGTAGGGAGAACATGCCTAGACAAAACATACTCAACCACCTACTAAGTTCCCTCGAGGAAGGGCCTGCCTGCCACATGCTTAGCACTGCCAGATGGTGCCAGGGGTTCATAGTGTAAAACCAGCAAGTGTTATTGAGGGAAACCTCCTCTGCCTGGGCTATTAGGTACTTACTATGAGGGAAACCATAACAGGGAACTCTGCCCTTAAAATGTGGACAGTCTGCAGGGTAGGCTAGGATATGTGCCTTTAGAAACGCAGATGCAGGGTAGAAAGTGCTCTGTGTCCTGTAGGAGAGGCTCCACGAGTTTCAGAACAAGAGAGCACTTGATTCTGAACCAGGGTCCAGGTGGACGTTGCAGTACCAACAGCACATAAGCCGAGTCCAGAAGGATCTTGGGATCCTCTATGGCTTCAAATGCAAAGGGGGAGCCTTCTAGGGGGAGGGAAAGGCAGAAGCAAGGCTCAGAATTAGGAAAATGAAGGGGGAGGGGCGGGGACTCATTCGGGCCAGGGTAAAACCTGTAGTCTTAATACTGTTCAAAGTTTAGCACCTGCATCCATAATCTTTGCATTTCTCAATGGAGTTTAGTGTTGGCCCCTGGCTTTAAATACACATTCACATTAAATAAGAATTCCTACTTTTGTAGGATTTTTATCAAAATGGATATTGCATGTTTGAATGCCTTCCTGACAATTATTAGCGTAATCATCTGTTTTCCTTGCCGTTGTAGTGGGTGTAATATGTTAATATTATTTCCTGAGGTTTCTCATCTCTAAAATGGAGTGAAATGATAGAAACTACCTTATAGGGTTGTTGTGAGGCTTGAGGAAGACACTGAGTGTGAGGTGTTCAGCGCAAGGCCTGGCAGGGCACCCTCGACCGCCCTCCTAACCTGTTCCGCTCTGAGTGGCCAGGGCTGCTGGCGCCCCCAGCCGGCTCATCCTCAGAGCCGGGGCAACCTTGTGGTAGGGATTTGTGGGGGGATTAAGTGTTCCCCTGAGAGGAAGACGGATAGTGGGGAGCTGGGCAATCCCCCAATGCCGAGGGGACCGCGTGGTTTCCGCTTTCTCCTGCCTGTCGTCCGGCACTAAAGCCCAGCTTCCCGTGACGCCCGCTTTCTGCTTTGCTCTACAGAAAACCCACAAGAAAACTCTCCATTTCTCGTAACTCGCGTCCTCCAAGCTCTCGGGACTGTTGCTGTGGCTCTAGGGGCCCTGGGAGCTGCTTACTACATCAGTGACACCTCGTGAACAATGCCCCAGGCCCACGGTCCGGCAGGTGCGTGGAGCCCTGGCCCTTCTCTGAATAGAGGTGGCCTTTACTGGTGGTCCAGGCTTCCAGCCTCTCAAGGAAAGCTCGAGAGCTGAGTGACTTGTTCCTGGCCTCAGGGTCTGCTGGCATGGCTCTCACAGGTGCCCCTGGGTGCTCTCAGACAGAGCCTGTGCCCTCCTGGTTCCGATGAGCTTTCCCCACGTGCCCTGCTGCCTTTGTCGAATTGTCGCTGCAGTGATTACTTGCAATCCAGTGTCGAGATCGGCACTAACTGGCACTGAGTGCTTGAGATGTGTTTGAACCAGCAGGCCCCGGCTTCTTCCAGACGTGCCTCTGCATGAGCCCTGGCTGTGGTGTCATCTCCTTGTGTCATTTAACTGACACTGTGGGTCGAAGGGTCTAATTAAAGCCCTGAAGTATTCGTGGTTATTAGGACCAAAGGAGGTTGAGTTATCACGACTAGATTAGACCAGTCTAGATCTTCCTCCAGCCCTGGGTTGGGGTTGCTTCCCTCCAGCTGGGCAAAGCGGGGATGGGCATCCAAGCCAGCCGGGCCCCTGCCAGCAAGGAGGAAGTGAGGTGGGTGCCTGTTTTGGCGGGTGCTGGGGAGGTAGGAGAGGGCCAGCGACTACAACAGGAAAGAGTGGTTTTAGAAGGCGATGTAGCCGTTCCCAGGATGGACTTGAACGGGCAGGGAAGTGCTTCAGCCAGTGAAAGCCACCCTGAAACTAGCATGAAAGCCAGTGTGGGGGCGACACAGGGCACACTGCAGGGGTACCTGGGACCCTCCTGACCTCTGCAGGCTCAGCTCTCAGTCGCTGTGGAAGGGAAATCCGCCGTTTGATGTCCTTCTCTGTCTGGAGAGTAAAGAAGCATCTGATGACAGTGGCAAAGCTGCCTCCTCTTTAGGGAAAGATGCTTCTAGAATTTTCTTTCCTAAAGCTTGGGGAACCTCTCCCTCGGCTGACAAGAAGGCACTAACAGCAAAGGGCTTCTTTCCCACCCCTTGTGGGCACCCAATGTGGTCAAACTCCCCACCACAGCCTGCCTTTGGGGAGGGAGGCTCCACCGAATCTGGGGGGGGCGGGGAGGAAATATGGAAGGCGCTGGCCCTGGCTGAGCCGAGGACAAGCAGGTACAGGCCAGGTGCTGTGCAAAGGGTGTCACTGCCTGGGGTGTTTGGCTGAAAGGGAGAGTGGACATGCAGAGGGGAAGAAATGTGCATCCTAAATGATTTGTTTTTCCACTGAAGGATCTTAGCTGCTGAACCCTCACCGTGAGGTTGTAAAACTGAAAAGCCACCAGAGTTCCAGGTCACGGGGTAGTGTCTATGCTAATGGCTCTGTCCTTATTTTTTTACAGATCCAGTTTCCATCAAAGGATCTCACTTGTCACCAAAATAAAAAAAAAAAAAAAGAATCCTGTTTCTCTATTGTGTTTTACTCAGAGACGTAAAAGTTGGACTTGGCAAATGGGTAGGGAGGTACCTGTGGGGGCCTTGGTGACTTTTTGAGCCACAGGTCAATCAGAGTTAGGAGCCTGTCATTCCTGCTTAGGGCCACAGACCCAAGGGGGAACAACTTTCTGTGCACACACCCACAGAACAAATGATTGGTTTTAGATTTTCCCACTGTAAAAGAAGGAATTATAAAGCCTAATTCAATACCTAACGTCAATCTGCACTTGTGTCCCATGGTGATCCCAGTCAGTGGGAACAGGAGAAATGTGCTGGCTCCCTGCACCTTGGAGGACACAGGCCCTGTGCCCAGGAACACTCTGTCTCTAGGAAATGGCTTCTTTTAGTGTCACCTGTGATGGGGGCAGCCTGCCCTGCAGCCTCCTGATTAGTCCTGGTGATGTGGCTACACCCAGCCAGTGCCCGGTGTGTTTCTACCTCTAGCTCCTGAGAGGTTCCTGTCTTGGCTCCAGGTGATCCCAGCAAACACCAGTAGGGGAGAGGGGTGTCCCCCAGGGAGGAAGGACAGTCAGTACTGCTGCAGTGGCCACTGAGGGTGACCAAAGCCCGATCCTGCTGAGGCCACTCTGAGAGATGGTAGAACTCACACCACATGGCAAAGCAATCCCTCCCGAGGGAGGGGGAAGCTGGGGTGTTTATAGCCTGTCTGTCCTTGGAGGAGGGCTGCGGGGAGGGAGGAGGTTCATTCCCAGGGCTTTTGTCCCCCACTCTCCCCCCAGAGGAAGCCCCTCACCCCCCACAAAGAAATGTAGATGTGTTGCTGGGAGTCACTGGCCCTGGAGCAGTGACTACACGGAATGCCTGTAAGGGGTCCACACACCCGTACCCAGGTGACCTGCTGTGCCTTTAGGAACTGGTCAGTCTGGCACAGCAGGACAGCCGGTAGGGGGCAGGGAGCTGGCCTACCTATCACCACCTCCCAATGCCAGGGTTTCCTTTCCTGAACAGATGCTGGGGGGTTAGGAGGGGTACCCTGAGACTGACAGGGACCCTCTCCAGGCAGCCAGACTCCCAAAGAAGAATGCTGCCTTCCAGGCTGTGTGTGTGTGTGGGCGGGGGGGAGTCACGTTGAGGTCCTGTCCTGCAGGACAGGATGAAGGGGTCTGTAGACAACAGGCTGGAGGGGACCAAGGGCCTCGTGGCTACTGCTTCTGGGCAGCCTGGCTCCTCCGGAATGAAGACACTTACCTCCTTTCTCTGGCATATCGAAGTCTCCTGTTGTAAATATTGGACAACCTAATCTGAACTATATTAAGCAAGATGAGAATGTATTGGCTCCTATAAAAGACAAGAGAGAGTTCCGGTTCAGACGTGGCTTGCTTTAGGGCACAGGCCATGTCCCCAGGCCCCCACTGCGCTCTCTCTGCGTTTACAGCCGGTCCCCTTCTAGCTGCAGCAGCAACAGCTTTCTAAGGTCACGTCTAGCAGCGAAGGTGAGCCGGCCTGTGTTCCAGCATCACGGCTCTGTTAGGTCCCGTGTCGCTCCTGGCCCCATGTGCTGACCGGCCAGGTGAGAGCTGCACAGCCCCGTTTGGAACTTGAGGGTAAACTCCACGGCAAGTAAGAGGGCTGAGAGCAGGGAAGGGAATGGTTTCCCAATGACCATGTGGGTAACTTGTTACAAAAAGAAAAGGGGATGGATGCTGGGCAGCTCAGAACAGCGCACTCCCACTCCGGTTGGGTCTGGGCTGCAACCAGGACCTTGTGCTCGCCCCCTGCTCCCCACCACCCGCCACCATCAGCCACGTGGCCAGGGGAGAGAACGCACAGCTGCCCTGAGCCGCAGACCTCTGGCAGTGGTGACTTGGGCAGTGCTGTCCTCCCACCCCCAGGGAAATGTGTGGGGCAGTGCTGGTTGCCACAGTGACTGGGGGATGCTCTGGACCATTACTGGTGAAGGCCAAGAATACAACGCACAGGACAGTCCACACAATCAAGCATTAATCCACCCCAAATGCCGATCGCATCATCCGTGACAATACCGCCATTGGGGCTTGTCTGAGAACGCTCTGCTCCCCTGGCCTTGCCCTGGGGCCCATGTTACCTGTCATAGACCATAGTGATCACTCTCAAAGAGTGGAAACTGTGCGTGCCACAGGGTCACATGCCAGGACGCCCATCTGCATCCCGCTGGGCACAGTTCTCTTGGCGTGTCTGCTTCTCCCCTCTGTTGTTAGGTCCTGGAGGCAGGGTCTGCTTCTCTCAAGTCCTTGCCAGCACATCACAGGCTCTCATAAATTAACAGGCCTGTTGTCATGGGGGCCACTGTGGGATAAGTTGAGATATGTGTTAGGCCATTGTATTCAGAGTGGTTTATAAATGTGATCAGTGCATAGGAGGATTTTAGTTACAGCTAATTTCAAAGTGCTCTTGAGAGGGAAGTTTAGAGCTAAAAAGAAGAGCGACCAGGTATATTTCTGCACACGGTGCAATAACGAAGGCTGCTGTGGCTGCGAGTTTCGGGCCAGCCTAGCTGAGGCTGGGACTGGGAGTCCAGCATCTTCACCAGGCTGGGCTCAGACCCTGCCGTGAACATGCTCTCAAGACAATAGGTTGGTTATTCTTGAGGAAGTCAGGTCTGTCCCACCGCAGCGGTCCATCCAAGGGTGGGAGAGGAACTCGGTAGGGAAGTACAAGGAGCAAAGGGCAGAACCAAGCCCAGGAACCAAGCCCATCCTCCTGCAGCTGCCCACCTGGCCCCTCCAGCTCACTGTGCCAGGGACACAGGACAAGCTGAAAGGTCCTGGGCCTTTCAGATACACCTCTGGTCTCCATCCTTCCCACCTCCACTCTTGGAGGACAACCATCCTCCCAGTGGCTGTGAAGCCTGGCACCCAGGCCATCCTTGAGTTACAGGTGGAGTAACTGAGTGACGAGGATCCAGGCAAATGAGCGGCCATGCTAGCCAGTCCTAAGACTCAGGGGAACACCTGCCGTGCAGCCTCTCCTGCCCAGGCCCAGCCTTGGAGCCATGTTGGGGTTAAGCAAGGCAGGAAAGCAGGCCCACAGCCACCAACAACCCATCAGAGGGAGGACAGCTCTTCACGTTCCTGTTACAGGCTCTGGCTCCACCAGGAGACTGGGGAAGACCCTCTGTCCCCAGGCAGCTCCTCCTCTGTAAATGCAGGGACAGCAAGTACATTATCACACCTCACACAGCCAGTCACGGGAGGTCAGAGCAGGGATTAGAACTGGCAAAGTGCCCTTGCCAGTGTCCCAAGATGCACTCCTGCCAAAGCCAGGAGGAACCAAGCCGTGAGCTGGCAAAGGGCAAGGACTGAAGAGCCTGGAGGTGCCTCCCTGCTGGAGTGCGGAGCAGCGCCGGCTGCCAAGCGGCAAAGTGTCCGGAGAAGAGGGCTGGGCTGGTCCCAGCCGCAGGGCTGAAGCAGGAGAGCCAGGCTCGGACTCCTCCAGGAGGGGCTTGGAGGTTGAGAGTTAAAAAGAAGAGGTCTGTCCAAGTCTGGGGTGATTGATCTCAGTTAAAGGGGCCATAAAAGAGGTGAGTGGAAAAGCCCACGCATCTTCCACTGGACTCAGGGTGAAGGGACTGGCTTGACCAGCTCTATGAAGAAGCCAGACCCCTGGAACCATATTCTCCTTTAAATCTTTCCCCCCTCTCTCCATTCGCTCTGCTCTCCTCTTGCCGGCCACCGCCAACTGTCTCGAGTGAACTGCCCATACCATGTTCTGGGGAATCTGGTTATACCAACGACACTAGTATTTGGATTGCAATCTGCTGCAGGGTGGCATCCGGGTTTAGTTGTTTTATCTGACGGTGCTCAATCCTGGGAGTAGGTAGCCGGTGCTTTCAATGCACTGATACGCCGACCTCAAGGAGGTAGCGTGCATGGGAGATTCCCAAGGCTGCCGTTGTTAAAAGAGAGCTGGGTTCCTGGCAGGCACCTAGTATCACTACATATTTATTTGCCTTCCCACGATTGGCCACCCCTAGAAGCTCAGTCTTTTCCCTTTGTCTTGTCACTTCTCTACAAAATTATTGTCCGTTGCTAAGATGCTATAGGAGCCCAAGTTCTAGACACTTCTTTGAGTTACTCCTCACTGAGTGCTCCCACGTGTGTGTGCGTGTGATGCACACATTCACAAACTTCTGCTTTTCCTTTATTAATCTGTCTTTTGTCAGCCTAATTGGCAGGGCACAGCCAATGAACCAAAGGTGGGTAGAGGAAGGTTGTCCTCCTTGCTACGGTCTGAATGTTTGTGTCTCCCTGAAATTCATACATTGAAACCTAATCCTCAATGTAATAGTATTAGAAAGTTGGGCGTTTGGGAGGTAATTAGGTCACAAGAGAGCAGAGCCCTCACGAATGGAATTAGTGCCCTTATGAAAGTGGCCCCAGAGAGTTTGACTGCCCCTTTCACCATGTGAAGACTCAGCGAGAAGGAGCCATCCGTGAACCAGACAGCGAGCCCTCACCAGACACCAACCTGCTGGAGCCTTGATCTCGGACTTCCCAGAGTCCAGAGCTGTGGGCAATAAATGTCTGTTGTTTATAATCTGCCCAGTTTATGGTACTTCTGTTATAGCCTCCTGAACAGACTAAGACACTCTCTTACACTACTTTTGTGTATTCTTGAAATTTTCCGTAAGAAAGTGTTGTTAAAATCCTCTGCTGCTTCTCCATCTCACTCAGAGCAAAAGCCAGGTCCTTGCAAGGCCCCCTACCCTCCCACCCACTCTGCTCCAGCTACGGAGGCTGTTTCTTGTCCGTCTGTGCCGAAACTACAAACCCTCACTCACTTACTTTTATCCCCCATAGCACTGAGAACCTTCTAATATACTGTGAAATTGACTTATTATTTATGGTGGTTATTGCCTGTCTCCCTCCATTAGCCTGTAAGCTCTATGGGACAGGGATCTCTTTATTTTGTTGTTCAGGAATATATCACCAGCTCCTAGAACAGTGCCTGGTATATAGAAAGAGGTCAATAATATTTTGCATGGATTGAAAGGAAGGAAAGAAGGGAGGGAGGGAGGAAAGAAGAGTGAGAGAGAGAGAGTAGAGTATAGTGTAACACTTTTCTAGGGGAAGGAGGCCATATATGGAGTCAGGTTTTTTATTCTACTGGCATTTTATTTGAGCTAATTTGCTGTCCATTTTATTACCTTGTTTGGCTAGTTCATATCACACATAAAATCAAGGGTAATTTCTTGGTCTAGGCTATAGGCTGATCTCAGAATAAACTCACCTGCAGTGATGTCCCATGCATGTCAGTGGCTTCGAGGGGCATCCTTAGTGGAGCTGAAGTTGCACATCTGGACTCTCAGCTCTGTGATCCCAGGTGCACACACTGGGATCAGCCCCAAGATTGGGATAGTGACCTCATGGAGTCCCAGGGCTCCTCTGATACTCTGCTGGTCTTTGTCCTTCCAAGAAGACACCCTGAACAGGCTGACCATAGGCCACAGGGAGGACAAATGTGTGTGGAGCGGGTGGGAGTGGGGGAGGGGTGTTGGCCAAACATCTCCATCTTTCTCGTTGTGATCTCTGGGGCGGCTCCCTGGGGTAAGCCAAGGACCCTCAGTGGGCTCCTGAACTGGGCGCCAAAGCCTTTGGCGAACACTTGGCAGGTCAGGGGTTAAAGTGCCCCTCCTTCTGCAGGCTCTCTCCCCTCCTCTTCAGAGATCTAGGCATGGGGCCAAAGTGCCTGCTAAAGACCCACACAGGCAGTCCCTGAGCTTGGGGCTGAGCCCCGGGTACACACCACGCAGCCAGGCTCCACCCACCAAGCCCAGCAGCCCAGCCTGTCCGTCCCCACAGGGCCACATCCTTGAGGCAAGAGCAAGCTGCAGAGCCTGGAACAAAGCGCCTCCTCGGGAGTGGGACTCAGGCCACATGTTTACCTCACACAAACCAGCTCTCTGGAAACCTCCAGGGGAGAAGTGACACAACAAACTCCCCCCAGAATCCCGGGGGGCTCCTGGCAAAGGCAGCCCCCACCTCCTCAGCCTGCAGCTGCTGGAGGACGGAATGCGCCTCCTTTCCTTTCTGTCCCGTGCCATTCGCTGGGAGCGGCGGCCACAGAAAGCCCCATTCACAAGCTCCATCTCTCGGCCAGCTACAGAAAGCTTTCTGAAAATGCAAATTTCTCAGAAGTGGACTCTTCTTTTCAAATACTTGAAAGCTGCATATTCCCACCAAGAACTGTAAAGCAGACCTCCATTTCCCTGGGCAGGCGCCTCCTTAAAAATACTATTTCCCTTTAAAGGAAGCAGAACTTCCAGCTGTGAAGTCAGACTTGACAAGGTGGGAGCCTCACCCACCGTGGCCTTGCCTCCTCCATTCTCTCACTTGGCACTAGCCCGCATTAGTCCTGGGGGACTGGGGACTCACAAGACAAGACGTGTTGCCCGCCAGAAGCTCAAAACTCCAGTGAGCTGGACAAGCCTCTCAATGAGCCGACTCCCCCTCCCCCAGCCTCTGGACTCAGGCCCGCCTGTTCCTGTCACCCCTTAGAACTGGGAGAGGATGCAACCAGACCTGGCCCAAAACATTTTAAACATAATACCTGTCTCTCAAGTTTAATTTAATTTGCAAAGAGAATCATCTACAAGTCGATCTGTTTCCCCCATCCATTCATTCTGCCAAGTATGTATTCATCCTCCCTTGTCACCATTTATTGCCTCTCAACAGAATCACCTATATCCCTGATCTCCTCCTCCCGTCTAAAACGAAGATATAAAAACTCCTGGACCTCAGCGGGGTATTGGGTAATCACTCTGTGATTTTCCCCCATGCACATGGTAAATAAATTTGTAATCTCTTTCTCTTTTTAATCTGCCTTATTGTGAGTTGATCTTTCAGCAAACCTTCTGGGGGTGAAGGGGAAGTTTTCCTCCCCCTCCCCATTATAGTATGGACAGCTGTGTAGAAATACCATTGGACAAAATAGGTATGGCCTAATGCTAATAGACCCAGCAAGGCCTGTCTCTCTAGATTCCTCTTGGCCTCTCTGAGCAGCTTTCCTTCCTTCTGGGTGGGGGGCAGGGCCCTCTCCTCTATGGGGGTCTTAAGACCTACAGTCAAACAGCATATGTCACATGATTTCTTTATGGTCAGTTTTTACACGGAGTAATTTTAGGTTTTATGGCTGGCTTTTGGGAAAAGGGGTTCTGGCTTTTATGACCCGTCTTGGGGAAGAGGGATTCTAGTGTCTATGGCTAGCCTCAGGGGGAATGGGGCTGAGAGGCAAGAAGGCAGGAGAAGGTCAGAGAAACACATTTTGTTTCTGAGTTTGCTTTTGAGGCCTTCATCCTGGGGTACAGTTTTCTGAGCCCCAACACTGGCAACAGCACCCGTGGCTACCATGGGTCCTTATCCACATCCAGAGAGTGCCCACGAGCCTGTGAATTTCCCAGCATTCCAAGTAAGAGTCCCATGATTTGCTCTAATCAGACCAACTTAGGTCACAGGACCACCAATGAGTGGGACCAGGGGACTGCAAAGTGGTGATTGGCTTAGGCCACCCAGGGCCCACCTAGAGCCCACCTGTGAGTTGGGGTTGGGTTGAAGTGAGTTGGCTGCAGGAGAGAAGGCAGAATATCAGAATGAAAATTAGGTTATTTTAGTAAAGAAGTATGGGAAACCAAGATATGCCACCCCAAAATATACTTCTTAGGCATAGTTCGAGATGGACCTCACAGGGGTATTGGGTAATCACTCTGTGATTGGTTTGTTTTACAGAAAAGAAGACAAACTCTGTAAAATAATTTAAGGAGATTTATTCTAAGCCAAATTTGAGGACCATGACCTGGAACCATGTCCAAGAAGTCTTGAGCAAGTGGACTCAATGTGGCTGGGTTACGGTTTGGTTTTATACATTTCAGGGAGACGGGGATTACAGACAAAGTCATAAATCAATACATGGAAGGCATACATTGGTTTGGCCCTTAAAGTTGGGACATCTCAAAGTGGGGGCTTACAAGTCATAGGTGGATTTAGAGATTCTTTAGTTGACAATTGGCTGAAAGAGTTAGGCTTTGTTCAAAGACCAGGAATCACAGGATAGGAATGCTTGAGTTAAGATAAGGGTCTTCTACCCTTCACGTGATGCTATACCAGAATCAGGTCGGGAAGTAAACCACATCATAAAGACCTGTTTACTGAGATTTTATCGTTTGTAGGCGTCACTCACCAGGCCCCCTTAGAAAGGAATTTTTTGGGCAAAGAAAAGGATCAGAGTTCAGTCTTCACCAAGGAGTCACATTTTGGGGAGAAATTTCCTGAGCTCCTTCATCTGTCTTGGGAATCCCCAATTTTAGCCAAGTTAGACAGAAATGTGGGTAACCGGGGGACCCACTACTTGAGACTGGTGTCTGAAATGGGGGGCAGTCTTTGAGAAATGAGCCCTTAACCTGCATGGTCTGATACTAACTGAGTGTATTAGTGCCAGGATTGAATTGGATCACGGGACACCCTGTTGGTGTTCGCAGAGAACTGGAGAATTTCACGGTGTGGAAAGTCTACACATTAGGCATCAGAAGTGTTGTGAGTAGAGAACATGGTTTTTCCTTCTACTCCCATTGAGATAAGTCTTCTTAAATGTTTTTTTATTTCAACCAAATGTTTGCTAAGTATTGAACAGCAGTAAGTTTGAGGTTGTGGCTCTGATCTAACCAAGATACAGAATATTCCTCATTGCCGGTTAAGTGTAAATCCCAATGTTTGAACAGCCAGCTGAGCAGGGTTAACAACCTCTTCTGAAAGTCAAGTGGCCTGAAGAGAGGCCACCAGAACTCCCAGAGAGGGGCGCCAAACAGGACCCAGGCAGGCCACTTCAGTTTCTCTTTCACACACAAGTGACTGAGGCCCCCAGTTTTTTTTTTCTTTTTCTCTCTCTCTTTTTTTTTTTTTTATTTTTTAGAGACAGGATCTTATTCAGTCACCCAGGCTGGAGCGCAGTGATGTGATCATAGCTCACTGAAATCTTGAACTCCTGGGCTAAAGCGATCCTCCTGCCTCAGCCTTCCAAGTAGCTAGGACTACAGGCATGCACTACCATGCCCTGCTAATTTTTTAAATCGTTTGTAGAGACAGGGTCTTGCTATGTTGCCCATGCTGGTCTTGAACTCCTGGGCTCAAGTGATCCTCCCACCTCAGTTTCCCTAAGTGCTGGGATTACAGGTGTGAGCCACTGTACCTTGCCAAGCCCCCAAATTCTTATGCTAGTGTTCCTAATCTTTTCAGGTTCAAGAACTGTTTTTAATGCCCTGCCATCCATGTATTATAATAACAATTGTATAGTTAGAATTTGTTGATTTAAAAATATACAAAATGACAGCCTTCTTTCTTAAAATTACACGTGTAATAAATGCTCGTTGTAGAAAACCCAACCACACAGATAAAGGTAAAAATTACCAACATTCTGGCTACCTTTTGTCCAGATAGATACCATTATATTGTAGTGAGGGGGTCTTTAAAGCAGGTGGGAGGCAAGGCTCTAATTCTCTCTAGGGAACCAATGGGCAATCAAATATTCTCTCTCCCAATTTCCCTATAACTAGTACACAGTCATATGACCTGAGCTTAGCCAATTAGATGCTCCTGCCAAGGACTTTGAATTGTTAAGGAGTGGTGCAAAGGCCCTGTGGTCAACCAGAGATTATTCACAATGACTACAGCAGAGTTGAGAGTCCAACAGTACAACCCTGAGGGGCCAACAGTATTGATACCAGGGCCAGCATCTCAGCAAACTGTTCCTGGTCTCCTTGATTTCAGTGGAAGATCCCAGAGTGGCAGAGTGACTTCTCACATGTGTCCCTTGAATTAAATGGAGGCTGGATCCCTCATGAGAAAAGACCACATGATAACATCAAAAGTGTATTTTCTCTGTTTTATTCCTGCCTTTCCCACAGGGGCTCTGACCATGGACGAGGGAAATTGCAGTGGGGAGAGGGATGAGCCAGGCCTTTCAGGGGCTTTAGGACACTACCTCTAAACTAACGCAGAACCCTGGGGACCAGAACACCACAGTCAGGTGATTAACTTGATTGGATTCCAGTTTATGGTAGGACTGTTGGAATCCTGAACACACCACTGCTCCAGTGCCTTGGTGTAGAGTTGGTATAGACAACCCTAAGCTACTGGCTGAATCCCCATGTTTGCTCTGTGACCCAAAAAGCAAGAGCTGTTATGACAGGGATGGCAAAGGAAAAGCCCTTGAAAAACAGCAAATCTAGAGGAAAATCGCATCCCCGGTGGGAACATAGTTGTTAGTATCACTGTGAACGAGTCAAAGGATGTGTGTGTGTGTGTGTGTGTGTGCATGCGCACGTGTATGCAAGGGGTGGGTGATTCCTCTCCCAGCCCTATGTAACTCTCCAGTCTTCTGGCCAGCGCAGAAGAAGGCTGGGTCTTGGAGCAAGTGAACAGCAGCACGTTGTCTAGTGGGCTCTGTGCTGGATGGACCTTGGCCACTGCCCCATTCTGCAGGACACTGTGCTGGTCCACTGCACTGAGGACGTCATGTCTAGACGCTCCAGAAGTGTACATATATCCTCCAGGAGTCTAATAGAAAGCTTCTAATAGAAAGTGAACGGGTAGATTAACTCAGTGTTTTATATAAATACATTGGAAAAGGGCTATGCTCTTAAAAACAGGAGTCCCAGATAGCTGTGCGATTGTTAGCTTTTTTTTCTTTTCTACTTTATTTAATGTATCTTCTAATCAGAATATGGAATAACACATACAGATTTTTTCAAAAGGTTAAGTAGAACAGCTTTTATAATGAAAACCAAGTCTCCTGTTTTTCCTTCCAACTTCAAGCCCCACTTCATAGAGGAAATCACTTTTTAATGCAAACTTTTTATTATAGTAAGAGAAGTACACAAATCATAAGTTAGCAGCTCAATACATTTTTACGAAGTGAGCGCATCTATATAAACAACAGGCACTTTTAACAATTCTGGTTTGGGTTCTTTGGGTGGTTACTTCCATATAGCAAAATAAGATCATTTGTGCACCATTTTAACTTTAATCACCTATTTTTGAGTAGATGATTCATTTCTATGGAACACAATTCAAAGGAAACAGCTGGGTATACGTTGTTAAATGTCCATGCTACCACCAAATCCCAACCTTTCAGTTCCCTTCCTCAGAAGTCATCATGTTACCGGTATCTTATGTTTCCTTCTAGAGGCAAACTATTATTTGAGCTATTTTAAATAATGTATCTATTTAATAATTTATGCCCTTTCTCAATACAAAACAATTTAAGGCAGATGTTTGTACTACACAATTTGGAGGGCAGGATTAATCTCAATGCAGTGAAAATTGACAACACCAGAAAAATAAGGGGAGATTCACTGAGCTTTCTCAAATATTGTTAACAATTCATAGATTCTCGAGGCCTTTCCCTCATGGTGGCAATACAGCTGCCATAGCTCCAAATATCAAATCTTCACACAATAATGTCCCAAGCAAGGAAGATGATGGGTCAAAAAGGGCCATTCAACTTCCCTAGTCAGGGAAAAAATCTTTCGTGGGGAGACTTCCTGTCATCTTGGATTGGCTAGAATTGAGCCACACGCCCACCCCAAGACCAATCTCTGGCAAAGAAGAACAGGAGTGTCACAGGGCTTCATATACTCATGATTCAATCCTTGAGGCTGGATCCATTGTTGCCATAACAGAATCAGGGCTCAGTAAGCAGGAGTGGCCAGTGAGCTGAAAAGCAACACTATGCGCCACAGCCTGTACCCATGTCTTGTCACTGTCTGAAGCTGAAAAACAATCTAAACTAAGCTGTCAGTCAGGCCATGGAAATAAATAATCCTGGAAAGAGAATGACGATAGCATACCTTCTAGACCTGTGCGGCACAATATGGTAGCCACTAGCCACATGTGGCCGTTTGAATCTAAATTACTCAAAATTAAATAAAACTTTAAATGCAGTTCCTCAGTCTCACTGGCCACTAGCCTCATGTGATTAGGGGCTACTGCATGGCACAGCACAGATATAGAACATTTCCTTCACTGCGAATGTTCTGTTGGTGAGTATTGCCTGTCCAGCTGCCCCTGCCAATGATAAGAGCCCTCTCTAAAGCGGTGAGGTGAGGATGTCACTGTCCACTCAATGCCCTTCCACCATCATGTCATCAGCAACACCAACATCACCTTCGCCCAGCACAACCTGGGACTGGCGAGCTGAGCAGCCTCCAGCCAGGGATCACGGAGGCCCCTGGCTGCAGAGTCACAGCAGACACAGAGATCCGGCAAGATCTGGTGCAAAAGAAACTCATGTTTCATGCTGAAACTCATGCACTCGCTGAGTCCATCTTTCCGACCGAATCCTTGATCCACCCCTCTAGGCAGGGGAGGTGCTGGCCGGGAGCTGGCCTGAGCAACTAAGGTTATCATAAGGTTAATATTCAATAGTCACCTTGTCCTATACCAGACACCCTGTGAGTAATGATCATGAAGTCACCCACTGTCCATGCCCACTCGCTTGAACACTTCCTAGTTCTCAACATATGGGTATGGGGCAGGGCGTCCCTGGTGAGCACTGGGCCATACTTTCCCCTCATGGACACCGCTCACACTGTATTTGATATTCTGTAAAGGGGTGCCTGCTCCGAGCCTTGCATGAAGAGTGGGATTGCCTCCTGTGATAACTGCCTTTTGATCAATTCTAACCTCAAGGGGCCTGAACATTGAGGGTGCCAGCTCAGATGAGGTTGGTACACTCTTGTCCTGGGGCACGGAAAGGCCACCCAGAGCTCCATTCAGCTTTTAGAGACCATGGCCACTTCCCACCCATTTTTGACCAGTGCCATTCTCTGGGAAGGTTGGATCTTGGGAGGCTTATGCTCAAGCTCCAACTTGGCCTGGCCATACAGATTTTAAAGGAGGCCCAAGTTGAGTGATTTAAAGTCACCATATGTCCTTGCTCCACAGGTAAGTTGCTGTTCTCCTCCCACCCCTGCCAAAGCCTCAGATACTGACAAATCCCCATAAAGTCACCTGTGGCTGTGGCCACCAGGGCAACAGGTGCAGATACCCTTCCCCCAGCTGCATGCTGCTGGCGTAGGGTTGCCCTGCTCCAGCTCCCCCTCCAGTGCAGGTGTATGGGGGGCTGCCCCCTCTCCTCTTGGCCCCACTGGCTAGTCCTGGGCCAGCAGGGTAGCCTAGGGGCTGAAGACAGGCCTCTATCAGGTTTCTTCCAGCTCTCTTAACAAACCTTATCAGACTCCTAAAGTTCAAGTAAAACACTTGACCCCAACACGAACACCAGCTGGCACAGAGATCTGCATTCTGGTGCCCTGAAGAGGAAATAAAGTCCTAGCAGGTCGGTGAGCAGGGCTGCTGCTCTGTGGGAGCCACAGCTCCTTGTCAGACCCAGTTTTAAAATTTCACTCTCTTCTTCCCACCTCTGCCTCATTCCTCTGTAGGTCCTGGGGGCTCCCCAAGTTCCTTTCTCTCTGCAGCTTCCTCACATTAAAGATCTTCTTCTCTCCACCTGGCTCCCCAGCAAGCTCGTAAAGTTTCCCTACGTCCCACCTTCTGTGCAGCCCCCAAAACAATTGTCTCAGGGGAGAAGAGAGATAGTAGCTTGAGACCAGGAGTTCAAGACCAGCCTGAGCAACAGTGACACCCCGTCTCTACTAAAAATAGAAAACTTAGCCACCAGCTGTGGTGTGCGCCTGTAGTCCTAGCAAATCGGGAGGCTGAGGCAGGAGGATTGCTCAAGCCCAGGAGTTTGAGGTTGCAGTGAGCTGTGATGATGCCACTTCACTCTACCCAGGGGGACAGAGAGAGACACTGTCTCAAAAATAAAAATAAAAATAAAAGAAGAAGAAGCCCCTTAGTTTTATGATATTTTCTAGTGTGTGGATGGAGAGGAGGAAGAAATATTCTTGGCATCCTGCCTTTTTTTTTTTTTAAGGTCTTTGCAGTTTCCTGTTAATTTAATACCAGAACATCCGCAGTGTAAATAACACAGATGAAGATAAACTTCACTGGCCCTGGACTCCAACCTTTGTTTAGCATTTCACCCCTTCTGATCCATGCTCCATTCCACCCCTGGAAAATTTAGAATTTATTACCTGGAGATTTAGAACCTGAGAATAAACAGCCGAAGAGGCAGAGCATGCTGGTTTTAAGCAAGCCTCGTAAGAAAGTGCTAAAAATACCAGCACATCTGACAGTTCTTCAGTCTGCTGAGTCTTCCCCTCTTCCTCAGAGGGAACCTAGTTAGAGTCAATTGCCTTTCCAGTCACCTGGTAGGACTCACCTCTGGCTTTCCCATTCTCCCCGCTTATGCCCACTCAGCTGTACATGGCACCATACCATCATCATCATCATTGTTACTATTATTATTATTGCTATGAGACAGAGTCTCACTCTGCTGCCTAGGCTACAGTGCAGTAGCATCATCATAGCTCACTGTAGCCTCAAACTCCTGGGCTCAAGTGATCCTCCTGCCTCAGCCTCCTGAGTAGCTGGGATTACAGGCACATGCCACCACGCCTGGATAATTTTTTAAATTTTTTGTATAGGTGGGGTCTCACTATGTTGCCCAGGCTGGCCTCCAACTCCTGGCCTCAAGCGATCCTCCCACCTTGGCCTCCCAAAGTGCTGGGAGTATAGGCGTGAGCCACTACGCTAGCTGGGCACTGTGCCCTTATTTACATGAGTGATTTAACCCCTCCTACTTGCTATTGTTCAGTACTCCTAGATTTACTTCTCTTCTTGATAGAGTATTTCTTCTAACAGTGTTTTTGAAGAGGGGTTATATGTGATAAGCCTTCTGATTTTTTATATACTTGATAATTCAGCTAGAAATCCAAATCTAGGTTCGAAGTTATTTTCCTTTGATACTTAAAAATTATTATTCAATTATTTTCTTAAGCCTAGTGTTGCTATTAAGAAATCTGAAGTCCAGCTGATTTTTGTTCCATCTTCAGTCCTTCTACTATCCAGCTGCATGGAATACAGATGTGGTGGCTGGAGCTTTAGCTGCCAACTTGGATCACAAAGATGAGAGGGGGCAATAGTGACCTCGAATGAAACCTGAGTTCTCAAAGACCTAATTAAACAGAGCTGCTATTTCAGCCATAACTGTCAACCTCCAAACTTCTACAAGAGAGAAAAAACCAAAAGCTTTCATGTGTTTATACCACTGTTATTAGTGGAGTCTGTATTATTAGTAACTGAAATGAATCTTAATTCACATATCCATTACATTTGCTTAGTTTTATACTTTCCAGAGGTCTAATTATTTTTCCCAGTGAATTTCATGTTTCCCTGGATATCAGCTACCTTGGCTGGCAACGGGTACATCTGGAAGAGACTAAAGGCTAGACTCTATCTCATATCCCTCCTGGGGAGCTCAAGGAATGTAGGTGGGGGTGGGAGTTGCCTCTGGCATTACAGTACGAATGTGCCACCCCCTCTGGGAGCTTCTGGACACTCTCCCCTGGCCACCGCTCTTTTCATGAGCTGGATCTTGTGGTTAGAATCCCTGATCCATGAAATGGGGAAGAGGGGCTGCCAGGTCTGTTTGTTCTGTGCTTCTAACTGCAGCCTCATGTCGCCATCCTTGCTGACACAGGTGTTTTTTGCCTCCCAGCACCATGGCAGTGGTGGAGGGAGGGACAGGGTGGGCAATGATCTACTGTGGCCAGTGTGTGCAGAGAAAAACGCACAAGTATAAGACGTTCACTCAGTTTCTCCCCCTCCCGTGGCACTGAGGTAGAGGAGGGGAGGGGGCTTCTCCTGGTTTCCCCTGAGTCTCTCAGAGTCCTCATCAACCTCGCTCCTGCTTCTGAGGTACCTTCAGGGCTGCATTCACAGGAAGGGGCCAGCACCTCAAGTACATTACCATCTTGTATGTCCTGGCCGGTTGTTTCCATAGTTTCAGATCACCATCTGAAGCCATTATTTGTGTGTTTTGATTGTTTATTGTTTCTCTCCCCCAGGCCCCACTAGAACATCAGCTCCATGTCGGTAGGAACCTGCCTGTTGACAGCCGTCCCGTCAGCACCGGGCACAGTGCCTGTCAGAGACATTCCATGAGTACAGGTCGAACGAGTGAATCACTGAGCTGGCGCTGGAACCCAACCGTGATTCCAGCCCAGGGCTTCTTACTCCAAATCTAGGGCTCTTCCCATCCCGGCCCCAGATCTCCACTCTGAGCATCAAGGGAATCCCAAAGACGGCATGCAGAGGCAAAAAGTCATGAGTCAGGACCCCAACAGAGGTATGAGGTCTACCTGCAAACGCTGGCTAGAACACTGCTGGACCGTTAGAGTTAGGGCAGGGCTGCGTCTTTGAATCTCCACTGCTTGAACACAGTAGATGCTCAAGAGGGGTTTGTTTTAGGGACACACAAAACTCTCCTGGAGGAGATGTTTCAGCATATTTATGGGGGCAGGGAGCAGGATTAGGAGAGAGGATTGGGGATTATATGGAGAAGGAGAGGGCCCTAGCCTGTGCTTGACTCAAAGGGGCCTTTGGTGTAGCACTGCATAATACATGGGCGAGCAAAGAGCCTTGACAAGCCCTGTCCAAAGAGCCACATACAGCTTTTTGCATTTAATTAAAATGAAATGAAAAGTAAAATTCAGTTCCTCAGTTGCACTAGCCAAACTTCAAGTGCTCAGTAATAGCCACATGGGGTTCGTGACTGGAGCCTTGGACGATGCAGATAATGAAAAACATTTCACAGTTCTATTGGACAAGGCTGGCCTACAGGCTTAGGAAGAATGGAAATGCACTGCTGCTCCTGACCTGCCCCGCCCCCACGCACGCCAGAGCATCCCTGCGAGCCACATCTACCCCACTAGCCTTTCTCCCTCGCTGTCTGCCTGCCTGGTTTTCGCCCCCGGTGCCTAGGGCAGTGCCCCGCGCACGATAAGCGTTTGTGGAAATAGTGGGCCCTCGACCAGGGTTTGCCAAATGTTGAGGGCCCCAAGGAGAGCTGGGTGACAGAAGCACCCCTGCTTCTCCTCTCTTCTCTCCCTCCCTGCCCTCTTCTCTGCAGCCACCTTCCACCCACTCCAAAGCGCACTAAGAGGGGCCGGCCCTGCCCCCAAACCATGTGGGATTCCAGAAATACCTGCTCCAGGTTTCAAGACATCTTACCTCGAGAGGGTGTCTTTGTTCACAGCACAATTGTCTGTCTTCCCCCATCCGTGGCTGCCCAGCGCCTGGACCTACTAGGTGCTCACTAAGTATCTGTCAGATGGATGGACGAGCGGATGAATGAATGAATGAGTGAGTGACGCTCAGTTTCCCGCGGGCTCCGGGAGAACCGCCCTCCCAGACCCCGCCCCACGAGCGGGCGGAGGGCGATCTAGAGCTGCAGCCCGCGGGCAGGGGGTCCGGCCGGCTCTGCCCTGGGGGCGTGTCCTCCCGGCCCGGGCGCCGGCGCCGGAGAGGAGGCAGAGGACGCGCGGGGGCCGCAGAGGCGGGCGGCGGCCGGCATGGAGCGCGAGCTGGAGGCGCTGGCGGCGCGGCCCGCGCGCCCGGCCGAGCCGCCCTTCCAGGCGCTGGTGGAGGCGGCGGGCGGCCGCGGGCAGGTGCTGCTGGTGGGCGAGCTGTGGGAGCGCGAGCAGAGCCGCGCGCTGCTGCGGGACTTCGCCGGGGCCGTGTTCCCGCCCGAGCCGGCGGCGGCCAAGCCGGGCGGAGCGGCGGCCGAGGGCGCGGGGCCCGGGGCGGCGCGCGGGGCGCAGAGGGCGCCGGGGGCGGCGACGCGCGCCATCCGCTCGCCGCTCGTCTTCGTGCTGTGCCGCGCGTCGTCGCTGGCCGCGCGGGAGCCGCGGCGCCGCCTGCGGGAGATGCTGCGGGACGTGCGCGGCCGGCGGCGGGCCGGCGCGGCGCTGGTCGGGGTGCTGGTGGCCGAGGCCGGGCCCGAGGACGCGGTGGCGCTGGGGCTGCGGCTGCTGGAGGCGCTGCTACGCGCCGTGTTCGGCCGCCAGGCAGGGGGCCCCGTGCAGGCGGCCGCCTACTGCCCCGGCTGCCCGGCCTCCAGCCTGGCCGTCCAGGCGGCCGCCTGCAGGGCCCTGCAAGCCGCCGGGCCCGGGCGACCAGGTGAGATTGAGCGGAGCCCGGCTGGGCGCGGGCTGGGCGAGGGCTGGCGGCGGCCTGGGGAAGCCCCCCAACCTGGACCCCTTTAGGCTGGCCCCCGTCATTGAGCACCGAGGTAAACTGAGGCCCAGAGCGGGAGGTGCCTAGCGGTGGAGAGCAAGCTCTGGGCAAGGAGTCGAGCCTGTCGCGGGAGGATCCGGAGTGCACGGGAGATGTCTAGGGGGCCTGGGAAGGCCGAGGGGACTAGCCAGAGGCTGGGGAAGCGGGTAGAGAGAAGGGTTGGTCTGAGCGGGGGTTAGGGAGGGGAAAGGGGAAAGAAATGGGAAAGACCTAGGATGCGAAAGTTTCAAGGCTGGTCGATGGCAGAACTGGGACTGGGGAGATTGGCGGTGCCAGGACCTAGATTCTAGGGCGCCGCGCAGCTGGGGATGCGTCGGGAGCTCTAGGAGGGGCGACCTCAGCGCCAGGTAGGCTCCGTGCCCGCGGGGTCAGAGGAAGAACGCAAGGAATAGGTGCCGGGGACTTGGAGGCGTGGGAGAGGTGCGCGGGACTGACTACACAAAATGTTCTCGAGCTTCCTGGCCGCCCGCCAGGGTGTGCACCCACTGCTGTGCCTCCTGCCTGCCCCAGGTCTGTTGAGGCCACCTTTTCCCTCCACAGTCTCCTAAAAGGTGAAGAGGGGAGTGAGGGTCTTTTCCCAGCCCTGTGGCTGCAGCCATCAGCAGAAAGGTCAGAATCTCCTCAATCCCGGAACGCAAGGTTTTACAGTAACTCTCCAGTGTTCTAGGGCAAAACTGGGAGATCTTTGCGCTCCCCAGCTCCCTCTGCCCGCCCAGCTGGGCAACCCTCCAAGCCCTGCAGCCTGTGGCTGTTAAGGAGTTAATGCAGACGGTGGCTGTGTGGTGCCTCCCGGTATTGGTGTGTAAGCCAGCAACTGGGAGATGCCAGACATGGCGGGCAGGGGGGTCTTTCCCAGCCAGGAGACCTGTGAACTTACCAGTGTCATACTTTCACCTGCCAGCCTGGCCTGCCTGAGCCGGTCAGCTGCAGAGCCTGCGCTAACCTTCCTCCCTCTGGGCACAAGCCCTTTTTCGTTGAAGCTGTAAGGATAAATTTTAAATTCAATGACCAGCACCCTGAAAGAGAAAGACCAGGGAAATGCCCTGAGCTGGATTGCTGTTCAGATTTCAGATTGCAGTGCCTGCCCCTTCACTGACCTGCGGGTCTCCCTGCCTCCTATCCCCCCACACCCCTGCCCCCCTCAAGAAAGGAATTCTCAAATTTTCTGCACCTTAATGAGCGGGTGCCCCAAAGACTCTCAGCCTTTAGTCCCCATTCCCAAGGAACAATTTTCAATTCTGGGGAGACTGGCTTGCTCTGCCCAAGCTGTTGCCTGAGCCTGAAAAGCCTTTTCTTCCCTCCTCTTCACCTGGCCAGTCCCATCTTGCTGTTCAGAACTGGACATCCTCCTCCAGGAAGGCTTCCCTGACCCTCCCAGCTCCAGTTTGTTAGTTTGCAAATGAAACCTGAGAACCCTTTGCCCTGCTGCTCCTTAAGCTCTTACCACATGATTTTGTCACTTGTGAGTTTAACCACGATTGAATTCCCATTTCCTGACACCCTGCCTGGAATGCAGAATGGGTGAATGAATCCTTGCTTCCTTTTAAACAAACACTAACACTTTTGAAATCTTAGCACTTTGCAAGGGTGTTTTTCTCTACTGTATTAAACTTTCCTACTTTCATGAAAACACTGAACAAAATAAAACCTTTCATTAATGACTAAAGGCCATGAGCGTAATTATAACTCACTGGTCACCAATTTCTTCGTAGCTTTTGCAATGGGCAGTGCTATTACCCTTACACCAAATGGATTTGTCACTAAGGTTTTGCTAGCAGTTGTGCCTGGTTTTTAAGTTTTCTGATCTCTTTCCACACTGCCCAGTGATAATTCTTATTCTTTTAGGTTGCTTGCCTTTTGGCAGTGCCCTTTTACCCAGTTTATGTTGCCTAATCCAACTGCCTTGGGCTGAAATACTAAGGATCCAGTCTTGTTAGAACTGGATGGTGCAAATGAAGGGTAAATAGATCTATCCATCGGGTACAATGTACACTATTCTGGTGACAGGTACACTGAAAGCCCTGACATCAGCATGATGCAATTCAACTAACAAAAAACACTTCCACCCCTAAATTTTTGGGAGAAAAAAATAAACAGACCTTGAGTAAAGATTATGAACAAGGATTTTCCTTGTTTTGGCTGCTGGAGTCTTTTTTTTTTTTTTTTTTTAACTTAGTTCCTGGTGACTTTATGTTATTATCAAAAAATTAAATCTATTCCTTTTAAGGAATAGTTTTAACTAAAAATCAGAGAGAAAGTACAGCTCCTTGAGTATTTTCTTTGGTGTTATGAAGTTATAATTAATTTCATGTTATTTTTGTTACTGTAGTTTCCTCAACATGGTACCTACATCACAGGGCTTTGTGAGGATGAAATGAGATAACTTAGATAAAGCAATCAATTTTTAGTTGTTTTTTAAAATATAAAAACCCACCCACTTTCGAAAATCAGAATCTTTGTTTTTTTAATCAGACAATTGAAACTAGGGCAGTTGACAGTTGAGGCTCTTGGTTTGCTAAACAAAATCTCAGTTTTGTGAAGCAGGAACCATCTGACCTTCTGCCTCTGGGTTTTGTGTCCTTTGTAGCGGAAGGACCAGGCCTTCCAGGACTGCTGGCCTGCTTTTCCTGGGGTCCCTGGAGCCGGAGGAAGGACCGGGATGTTGCCGCCGGCAGCAGCCCAGCTCAGGGTGAGTGCTTCACCTCTGACTTCTTGCAGCTTGAGAGCCAGGTGTATGGGGTTACAGGTGTGGTCACATGGACACAGAGACCTTAGGGACAGAGTAGACCAACACCCATGGAGCACTTGCCATGTGCTGGGTGGGGGTGTGAGCAATGTGAGGTGCCCACGTGCCAGGCAGTGGGCACACAGGCTCGGTCAGGCCAGGCTGTTTCCCCAGAAGCCTCCCCCTAATGAAGCAGTGTGGGAGGGCTGTGATGCAGGTGTCGCAACATGCAGGGTGGGACGCGGGGGGCAGACACACTCGGTCTCCCCTGAAGATTCAGGGAGTATCATGGAGCAAGTGACGTTTGAGCTGGGGATGGAGGGATTTTCATAGGCAGCAATAGGAAGCTTTGGAGCACCCTGAACAAAGGCGTGACAGCGTGATGTCATGCTCAGAAAATGCACCACCCTCAAGAGTGCCTGGAGGTGAGGTGCAGAAGGAGACCAGTGAGGGTCAAGGCTGAAGAGAAGAGTTGGGACCAAATCAGGGCCCTGGACACGAGTTCTTCAGGAGTAAAGCGCCTCTGGCGATTGCTGAGCAGGGAGAGGGGGTCCTTGGGGACCTGACGGGGCTGTGGGCTCAGGGAGACAGCAGAGGCAGAGCCCAGCCGGGCGGCCTGGGTGGTGGGAATGGAGAGGAAGGAACTCACTTCCAGGGTGGAACTGTCAGGCCGCCAAAAGGAGGTGAGGGAGAAGGCCAAGGGACCGTGAGGTGCTGGTGCTGATGTTAGGAAGATGGGAAGCGTGGTATATCCCCCCCTTCGAAGGGGATGTTTCCAAGACCCCCTGTGGATGCCTGAAACCACAGATAGCACCAAACCCTATGTATACACTATATTCTTTCCTATATATACATACCTATGATAAAATTTAATTTATAAATTAGGCACAGGATGATATTAACAATAACCAACAAAATAGAACAATTATAACAATATACTGTAATAAAAGTTATGCAAATATGGTATTTCTCTCAAAATATCTTGTACTGTACCATGAGCAACTAAAACTTGGGAAGGTGAAACTGTGGCTGAGGGGACTGTGGTACCCAGGGGAGCAGTTTGTGTCCGTGGAATGGACATGACCCCACCCCACCCCAAGGCACACTGAAAAGTATAGCTTTGTCACATAAACAATGGACAGTGGTTTAAAATAAATTTTTATTGTGTCTCTTATTTTAGAAACAAAATGATTAGTTGATGTATCAGTCTTCATTGCTGCGTAACAAATTACCACAAACTTAGTGGCTTAAAATGCACTGATTGGGTCCCTGACTTCTGGCTGGCTGTCAGCTGGGGCTACTGTCAGCTCTGAGAGTCCCCCGCCATTCTGTGCTCTCCCAAGGCCTCCTACAGGAGCTCCTCCTTCAGTCAGCAGGAGAATCTCCCTCTCCAGTGGGCTCAGAGGGAGTCACTAGCTGTCACCTCTGTCATATGAGGTGCCCTAATCAACAGAGTGGCTAAGCCATCGTATTCCCGGAGCCCGCCCACACTTGGAAGGAGGGCTTTTCACAGGCTCCCTACACTTAAGGGGCTAGAATCTTGGGAGCTGTCTTAGAATTCTGCCGATCACAGCTGAAAGTTTAAAAGATACACAAAAAGGAAATCAAACATGAAAAAGCATTCACTGAGTTCCGACCATCAGAGGTAACTATAATCAGTATTCGGGGGTAAGACCATTCTATTTACCTGTGTATCTCTCCCTCTCTCTCTCTTTGTGCTATTTAAATTTTAATAAAGTCACTTTTATATGATATATAATCTTCGAAATGCAGCAGAATTTGAACTATTTAATTGCAAAAATATCAACTTCAGGCTCTCCATCATCATTTTGGATTTATCTGGAAACTAAAGGGGAAAAAAATAAGGCAAAGGAATAATTAGCAATTTTATATAAATCTGGGAGAACTTCCTTCTCTGTGGTATATAACAAATCTCATGTGGAAGTGAATGTATTAAAATGCAAATGGAATTTATGGATGGACAATATATATTTTACAGTATACTTAGTAATACATACATATATAGCCTTGTGTTGCTTAATGACTGGGACACGTTCTGAGAAATGTATCATTAGGCAATTTCATCATTGTGCAAACATCACAGAGTATACTTATACAAACCTAGATGGTATAGCCTACTACAGACCTAGGCTGTATAGTATAACCTATTGCTCCTGGGCTACAAACCTGTACAGCATGTTACTGTATTGAATACAATTGAAACATAATGACAAGTATTTGTGTATCTAAACATAGAAAAAGTACAGTACAAATACAGTATAAAAGATAAAAATAGGCCAGGTACAGTGGCTCATGCCTGTAATCCTAGCACTCTGGGAGGCCAAGGCGGGAGGATCCCTTGAGGTCAGGAGTTGGAGACCAGCCTGGGCAAGAGGAGACCCTGTCTCTACTAAAAATAGAAAAAATTAGCCGGGTGTGGTGATGTGCACCTGTAGTCCCAGCTACTCAGGAGGCTGAGGCAGGAGGATCACGTGAGCACAGGAGATTGATGTTACAATGAGCTATGATCACAACACTGCACTCTAGTGAGACTCTGTCTCAAAAAGAAAAAAAAAGACAAAAATAGTACACCTATATAGGGCACTTTCCATGAATGGAGCTTGCAGGACTGGAGGTTGCTCAGGAGCATTTAGGTTCCGAAGCTTCCTTTCACTTACCTTCAATTATATTGAAATTTAAATAAACCCTACCCAGTTAGAGTGACACTAACTACAGTTATGGGTCATTTAACAACAGGGACACATCCTGAGAAATGCATCATTAGGCAGTTTCGTGGTTGCCCAAACATCATAGAATGTACTTAACATAAACCTAGATGGTATAGCCTACTACACACCTGAGTTATGTGATATAGCCTATTGCTCTTAGGCTACAAACCTGTATAGCATTTACTGTACTGAATACTATGGACAGTTGTAACACAATGGTATGTATCTAAACACAGAAAAGGTACAATAAAAAGGGTATAAAAGATTTTTAAAAAGGGGTACACCTGTATAGGGCATTTAGCATGAATAGAGCTTACAGGACTGGAGGTTGGTCTGGGTGAGCCAGTGAATGAGAGGTGAGTGATATGAAGCCTAGGACGCTACTGTACACTGCCGTAGGCTTCATAAACACTGTACACTTAGGCTGTACTAAATTTATAAAAAATATTTTTCTTTCTTCAGTAATAAATTAACCTTGGCTTACTGTAATTTTTTTACTTTATAAACTTTTAATTTTTTTTAAAACTTCTTGACTCTTGTAATAACACTTAGCTTAAAACACAAACACAATATACAACTGTACAAAAATATTTTCTTTACATCTTTATAAGCTTTTTTTTATTTTAAAATTTTTTTATTTTTATTTTTTATGTTTTAAATTCTGTTGCTAAAAACTAAGGCACAAACACATTAGCCTCGGCCTGCCCAGGGTCAGCATCGTCAATGTTTCTGTCTTCACCTCCACGTCGCGTCTCACTCGAAGGTCTTCAGGGGCCATAACATGCATGGAGCTGTCATCTGCTATACCAGTGCCTTCTCCAGTGCTTCCTGAAGGACCTGCCTGAGGCTGTTATACAGTTGTGCTTTTTTTAATAAGTAGGAGTACACTCTAAAGTAACAATAAAAGTAACAATTTAAGTATAGTAAATACATAAACCAGTAACATAGTTGTTTATTACCTTTATCAAGTAATATGGACTGTATATGATTGTATGTGCTTTTAGATGACTGGTACTAAAGTAGGTTTGTTCAAACCAGCGTCGCCACAGACATGTGAGCAGTGTGTTGTGCAATGACATTAGGACAGCCATGAGGTCACTAAGCAATGGGAATTTTTCGGCTCCATTGTAATCTTATGCGACCACCATCATATATACATGGTCGTCGTTGACCAAAACATCATTACCACCGTGCATGACTGTACATACTGTTTTGGAATCTACTTTCTTCATCTGTAATATCGTGACTGTCTTTCCATGGGAATAATTATGTTATTTATATATCTTTTATCTTTTGTTGAGGGAATTGTAAATTAACACGCAGTTGTAAGAGATCATACAGAGAGAGCCCGTGTACCCTTTGCCCAGTTTCCCCAGTGGTAACCTCTTGCAAAACTGTAATGCAATATGGCAGCCAGGATACTGACTCTGATACATCCACAGTTTTATTCTGATTTCCCCACTTTTACTTGTCTCATTACTGTGAGTGTGTGTGGGTGTTTAGGTCTACGGAGCTTTAGACATCATTTTTAGTCCCTGCATCCCACCATAGTGCGAGCCATGCTGCTCAACAGTCCCATTTGGACGTTGAATCAGTTCGGATGCGTTCAGCTGCAGGTAAGAAACCATGACTCACGCTAGCGTAAGTGGTGAGGGGATTCATTCTCTCGCCTAGCACAGGCCAGAGGTGGAGGTGACTTCCGAGTTGTTGGTGCAAAAGCAGGGCTCAGTGACCCCTCCAAGGAGGCAGGGTCTTCCCTTCCCTCTGCTGGGCTGTCCTCAGTGCTGCTTAGGCTGGTGGCAAGATGGCTGCAGCAGTTCCACTAATTACTCCTAATTATTTCCTTAGGATAAAATCCTAGGAGTAGAATTCCTGGGTCAAAGGGTATGTACATTTTTAAGGTTTTCACTGTGTATTTTGTTTTGTTTTTTAAGTAGATATTCATGGGGACCAACTTCCTCCCTTTCATTCCTAGCTTACTCACTCAAACGTTGTCGTCTGATGGGGTGATTCTTTCTCCTGTGTTCCAGGTAACTTCCTGGAACCTGGAGAGGAGCTTGCACTCACAGCTGTGTTTCCCAACGGAGACTGCGAAGACCTCGGAAGGGGGTCAAAAGCCCGGGATGCAGTCATCCACGCTCCCGCTGAGCCCGCTGGGGACTCGAGATGAAGGCTGGACCCTTGGGCTGTCCTGGCTCTGACCTACAGACTGGGGCCTGGCTCCTGTTCTCTGAGCCCCTGTGTCTCCATGTTGGCCTCGGCTGGTGGTAATTACATAGACCCCTCTGCTGGAGGGCGCCACATTCACAGTCACCAGCTAGACAGCAGGACTTACCAAGACAAGCTGCACCTAGGAAAATGTATTCCCTGGGAACCTGCTCCCCACTTGGCATTTGCTAACTGTGATCACAGGGAGCTTATTCTGTCTTTCTGTGCCTCGGTTTCTCTGAGCCATGGGGACAGACGGCTCTCTCCTCTGAGGCTCTGCAGTGCTGTGCTACTCCGTGGTGTGTGTGTAGTGCTCCGGGCACATGCATGAGCATCCGTTGCTTAGAGCACAGCTGGAAAGAACTGTGGACCAGGAGTCATCAGATCTGAGGCATGGCCTTGGACATGTCACTCAGGCTCTGGGGCTTCTGTTTCCCAAATGCATGAGGGGACTACCAGCCCAGTGGCTTTCCAGCGAGTGCAGGCTGCCCCTCCAAGCAGCACTGGAAACGTGTGTGTGTGTGTGTGTGTGTGTGTGTGTGTGTGTTGTGGGGGAGGGTCACTGTGACTACGGGGAACCCCTGGAATTTAGCGGGTATCCTACAGGGTGCAGGACAGTCTCCAACAGCAAAGACTTGGTCTCAAAATGCCAATCATCACACCTTTTAGAAACTCTGGATGAGCCAATCCCCTCTCCCTGTCAGAGTCCCCCAGAGCAGAGAGGGTTGGGTTTTCTGGGACCTTGGCTCCCAGCCCGAGCCAGAATAAAGAAGGACCACACTGTTGCCTTGGGGACCTGTCAGGGGAGGACCAAGACAGTCCGTGTGGTGCAGGGCCAGGACAGGAATAGCCATGCACACCTGAGAGAAGAAAGAGCCTTTTTCTTTCTCATGTTGACATTGACTTTCTGTGCCAAGTCCTTTGAGGGTAAGAATGTTGGGAACTGCCCATGGCACCACACAGAAGGAAAGCTAGGGGCATGGGATGCTTGGGTGCAGGACTTGCTCTAGATCCCAGGTCCCAGCCCAAGGTCAAAGCAGACACAGCCCAGAAATTCTTGAATCCTTTCCTCTGTGTCTGTGAGCCTGAGAAGGTCAATGGTGTTTTTGTAGAGCTGGGAAGGCCATCTGTCACTCACAGAGGAGGCTCTGCGTTACCTCCTTTGTCTTCTTTGCCACCCCTGGGGAAGTCCAGAGCCTTTGGGCTGGCAAGAGCAGCTCCTGATTTTCCTAGCGGGAAGCACTGTCTGAGGGAAGTGGCTACCTTCATTCATTCCCTCCTGCATGACTCGCTCAGCAGACACTCAGTTGCGGTCACTATTTGCTCAGCACCCTATGAACTGCTGCATAACTTTGGCTATTTCAGCTGTCTGTGCAATGTGAACATTTCTTCGGCTGAGGGGCTCTGTGATTTTAAGGAGGGGCCCTCCTTGCTCTGTGCCTCGGTTTCTTCTCCATCATAGGGAGCCTAATCCTATCTGAGCCTCACGGGGATAGTGTGAGGATGAGCAGGATGACAACATCCTCACATGTGGGGTTGGTTTGCAGCAGGCATCATTTTAATGCAGGGCTGCCAGGTGTGGTGACTCCAACCTGTAGTCCTCACTGCTCTGGAGGCTGAGGCATGAGGATCACTTGAGTGCAGGAGTTCAAGGTTACAGTGAGCTATGATCGCACCTGTGAGCAGTCACTGCGCTCCAGCCTGGGCAACATATTGAGACCCCATCTCTAAAGTTAAAATAATAATAATAATAATGCAATAGATTGACCCAGCTGGCTTCCCTCTACACAAGAGTGAACTCAATGAATTTTGACTCACTGATTTTATTGATTTTGTTTTAAAAAATGGGGAGACACGTATTTTTGAAGCTGCTATATTTTTATATTTCTCTATTAATTTCTTTGTAATAATTGGGTTAAAGTCTTATTATTTGGTGGGGGCGGAGGGACCTTTTCTTAATTTAGAAATTTGTCTAAGGCAGAAGTTATAAGGTTTAAAAACCTTTGTATTTGTTGCCAATATTTGAAACTTGGGAGATTGCACATTAAAAAACTGAGTCTTCTGGGTGAAGGATGGGGCATAGTGTCGGCTCCAGTTTGCTGCATTTTCCCACTGCCTCCACCTTTGGTCCCTCTCACCCCCTGCCCACGCATCCCATCCCCCACTGCCCTTCACTCCTAGAGGACACCTGCCTGGTGCTGGCCCAGGTGGGCATTTGAGTTTGCAGCCTCTGGTCTAAAGGGTTAGCTTTACACATTGTGTTTTCATCGCCTTCAGTATTTCCTGTGAATAGTTAGAAGATCTTTGTTTACTGAAATGGGTTCTGCCTCCCAACTGACAAAACAGGGCTGAGCTCATCTCAGCTTCCTCGAGACGTGGCTACCATAGGCACCATGCTTGTAGGGACAGACTCTGCTGTTTCCTGGCTAACAGAGTTAGATGCCAGAAGTCCTCTCTGAAGGACTTTAAGAAGGCACAAAGGTTGGGGTGGGCCTGTGTGATGGAGGAGACCCTGGATTAGGTCAGTGGTCCCAGGAGCCATCAGCAACGGGCCTCCAGCAGGGTCACAATCTGGGCTCTCGAGTACTCGTCTTCTTAATACAGCAGTGGTTGTGCCACTTAATTAATTCTGACTTGAATTAATAGTTTTTTATGTCTAATAAAACCAAGCAGTACCTCACTGGTATCTTATCAAAAACAGAAGTCTTCTCCTTCATTCTTTCTCTCTTTTTAAATGTCAACATTCATTTTGGTCAAGTTTTTTGTTGTTGTTTTTCTTGTTGTTGAGACAGAGTTTTGCTCTGTCGCCCTGGCTAAAGTGCAGTGGGGTCATCTTAGCTCACAGCAACCTCAAACTCCTGGGCTCAAGCAATCCTACTGCCTCAGCCTCCCAAGTAGCTGAGACTACAGTGGGCATCATCACACCCAGCTAATTTTTTGTGGAGATGGGAGTCTCATTCTTGCTCATGCTGGTCTTGAACTCCTGGCCTCAAGTGATCTTCCTTTGGCCTCCCAGAGTGCTAGGATTAAAGGCATGAGCCACCGCGCCTGGCTGCCCTTCATTCTCATAAAGTATTCCTTGCAGCACCCCTTGGGAGCAGGGAATCTGGGCCAGGGGTGGAAGCCTATGGAATAGTGACCTGAAAGTCTCTAAGCCTCTGCCCTGGGTGACATCTCCACAGCTCTACCAGCCAAGATTAAAAATCATGTAACTAGGAAACATAAATATTTAAAAAGAGATTAAATTTTAAAAGATAGCATTCAGCTTGGTATGCAATAGTGCATGTGTGTGGTGTGCACATGCGTGCACACTCATGTTTGACCAGAGCTAAAATGGCCTTAACTGAGTCTCAGAGATCCCTTTGTACCATCTGTGTCACATTTTGTTCTCTCAAAGTGTTTGTCTCCAAAACTTGCTGCACAGGAGGAGTCCCTTGGATGTCAAACCAAAAACTAAGGCAAACCTGCACAGGAGCCAGAGCTGAGGCCCCAAACCTTTGATCTAAATGAGCCCCTCTTACCTGGCAGAGAACCAAGGGCAAAACCTCGCTAGGGAAGGTTAATGACAACTGGGTGAACTTGAAAGTAGTCCATACTTTAAAATGTAGGGGGGAGAAGCTGCAGGGTGTTCCCTGTAGTCAGGAGGCCTGGACTTTGTCATGTTTGCATGGCAAACACAGCACAGTGAGCAAATATCAGAGGCTGGCTGTTTGCACCCAAGGGTTGCATAACCCCTTCTGACCTGGTTTTGTGTGTTAGTGGATCAAGGATTGGGACAGACATGGAATTTGGCCTGGGCAGCCGGCCATTTGTGTAACCTTGGAGTTGAGGAAGAAATGGGGTACAAGGCAGGGTGGATGACCAGGATGCTACATGGACCCTTCATGTGCGTTTGGCCTGAGCCAAAGGCTCTGGTTCCCTTATATTTGGGGCTGCCTAATTGGGAGCAGAGGCAGAGGCTACCCCACTGGGCTATGCCATGGTTCACAGGGTATGTGCCAGGAATCCCACCGTGAAGAATGGGAAGGACCAGGGTGTGGGGTAGCTCGGGTCCAAAGTGGGGCTGGGCGCTGAGACCGCTGTGGGACTGTGGCTTTGGCAAGGGCAAGAACCCTGTCTGGCTTTCTCCCCGGGCTCCCCAGCCCCAGCTGGTGCTTCTGCCACAAATGCAGACCCAAGACTGCCTGTTCTTGACCAGCGAAATCCAGAGACCCTCAGTAGGGCTTGCTGCTGTCTTACTCTGCATCTAGTTGGAGTAATTAGACACTGAGTTTAGGCCTGTGACCAAGCCCACTTTTGAGTCCTGGTTGCAAAAACTGAGTCTCTGTCCTGCAGCCCTGAGTTCCTTCCTTTCCTGACGGGTTAAGGAGGCCTTCTCAGAGCAGGCAGTTGCCTCGGATCATTGCCCCAACCCCAGGCTAACCTCGCCCTGACCACCTACAGTCCCAGGAATGTCGCCTGCTCCAGAACCCCTTACTGCCAGGACAGCCACTGCCAGCCCCTGGCTCCCCTGACAGGAGTGGGTCTCACCTTCAGCCTCCTCACCACCCCCCACCCCCAAATCTGGCCCAGCATGTGGCATCTCCTAAGAGCAGGCAAGACCTTGAAGCTAGACTAAAGGCCAGGCCTGAAGGGGATGTCAGAATAATAAGGCCTGGGAAAGGGTCTAAACCAGCCCTGCCTAAGAGAAATCTAACATGAGGCACATGTGTAGCTTTATATTTTCTAGTGACTACATTAGGAAAAAAGTAAAAAGAAACTGGTGAGATTAATTTTAATAATATATTTTCTTTACCCCCCAAATATCCAAAATATTATTTCAACTGTTAATTATTAGTGAGACATTTTACATTATTTTGCTAAATCTTTGAATCATGTGAGGACTTTACACCCACAGCCCCATTCAGATATTAAATTTCCATCAGAAAAACTTGATCTGTACTTAGATTTTATTAAATTTACAGCTATAAGGATATTCACATCCTCAAGCTGGGTGTGCCTGTGGTCTTCGCTACTCGGGGAGGCAGAGGGGGGAGGATCGCTTGAGCCCAGGAGTTCAAGGCTGCAGTGAGCAGCGACTGTGCCACTGCACTCCAGCCTGGGCAGAAGAGGGAGGAGACCTTGTCTCTTAAAAAAAGAAAAGGAAACGAATATTCACATCCTCGAATTGTTCCAGATATACTTAAAAGTTGTCCAGTAACTGAAATGAGTATCTATTTTCAAATTTCAATTAATTAAAATTAAAATTTAGATTTCAGTTCCTGGGTTGCACTAGCCGCATTCCAAGCCCCGGACAGCACCTGTGGCTGGTGGCTGCCGTGATGCACAGCACTGGTCTGGAAGGGAAGCCAGCTGGAGAGCTGTCTGGGGGTTCACTGTGGTTCCTGAGGCAGCTGCTTCTCCCCCCTCTGTCCTCACTTGCCGGGAACTGGCTGGTCATCCTAGCCGCCTGGGCAAAGGATGACAGTATCTGCCTGCAGTCCGCTTGTGCAGGACAGCCTCCCATTGCCCGGGACAGGAGCTGCCCTCCTGGACACCATCCTTCCGGGGAAGAGAACCCAGTTCCTCTGACGGCTTCACAGATCCATCTGTGCCTCGGTTTACCCAGATCAATTCCAGCCATCCCGAGGCGTTTCCCTCTAACCACGCACCCACCCACGGGAGGCCCGTGTTACCTTGCTGTGTACCCATCTCTGCTCCCACGAATAAATGCCTTTACCCTGCAAACATGCGGTATGCGTGTTGTAAGTGAAGCAGCGCCAGGAGTCGCGGTGAGATCTGCGGTTTACTGAGCGCCGCTCGGGTCCTCCCGTGGCCCGGCCGGGTCTACGCGCTCCGCAGGGGAGGTCGGGGCGTGCGGGGCGGAGCTCCGACGCCTGCCCGTCCCCCGTACCACCCGGCTGGATTCTCGCCGGTGGGGCTGTGCCCGTCTCACACCCAGGGCTCTGAACGCGCGGGGGCGGTCGCAGGGCCCCCCGCCCCGGCTCTCCGTCTCCTGGGGAGCGTCGCGCCCACTAGCGGCCGCGGCGGGAGCGGCTCGGGCAGCTCGGAGTCGCGGGGCCGCACCGGGAAGGAAAGCGCTTGGCCAGGGGCGCGGCCTCCTTCCTTCGGGTTTCAGAGCCATAGGTCTGACTTCCAGCCATGCGCCAATAACTACCTGACCCGGCATTCCTCCATCCACCCAACAAACATGATCAGCAGAAGTGATCAGAGTTGAGTTTTGGAAAGATTGCTCTGGCCGGGTGTGATGGCATGCACCTGTAGTCCCAGCTTCAGCGGCTGAGGCGGGAGGATTGCTTGAGTCCGGGGGTTTGAGGCCAGCCTGGGCAATGTGTCAAGACCCCATCTCTAAAAAAAAGAAGAAGAAAAAAAAACCTCCCTCTGGCTAAAGAGTGCAGAATGCACTGGAGAGGGAGAAACGCTGACATGGGGCTGTCATCCAGGGAGAGCTGTGGCCAAGCCACTTCCCTTCCTGCCCATCTCACAGGTTCATGGTAAGTTCAAATGGGGTTGTGTCAATGACAAGCACAAAGTCCAAACTGGGGACATGATTGTCCTCCCATATAGAATGCCTTCTCCCCAAAGAGCAGGGGTAGCACATTGGCTACCTCTCGTTGTAAAAAACATTTTTAATTTGTTGCCAACATTTAAAATTTTGAAGTTGTCACATGAAATTCTCATTTCTGGCTTTTCTTGGAAAAAGCATAAGCTCTCACAATATTCACCCTGCATTCTTGCATGGCAACACTGCAGGAGCTGAGAAGCAGCTGCTCTTTAGATGGGACACTCACTATTTTGTCACAGTCTCCACCACCCCATACTGCCTCCCTGATGCTAAGACACCATCCTGCATAGCTAGTTATTTTCTTGCACTAGGCCTGCTTCACTCATTTCCATTATCCATTGGCATTTGTTTGTGACTCCTTTCAGGGTTTGGGGCACACATATGTCTTTATGTGAGGGCTTGAAGTGCCTCTGTAGAATGATATCCCAAACTCTCAATCTGCTTATTTTTCATGCATGCCTTCTCAGGCAGTGCCTTTCAATCTGAGCCATAGGCTCTTCAAAAGCGTTTAATTATAATATTTAATCTATTTTTTAACAACCATAGTTTAAGAATACTAATTTTTTAAAACTTCACACATACACTAAAATATGTTATCAATCACATATAATTTGTTGGCAACCACAAAACATTGTCTTGTGCCCTTAGAGTAGATTGTTTTAAGAAGGCCACAGAAATATACTTTAGTCATCGCTGTCCAATCTAAGAGTAGCTTAATAATGCAAGGTTAGTGGCTTAAAAAATGCTACTGTTTGCCACTAATCTTTGTCAAGACTTTCTCAGTACTGACTATTGAAGTAAGTTGACTATTGAAGCTGGTATAAAGCTGCAAATGGCAATCCCAACTGCCATTCCAAATTTCTGAAGATGAATTAGAAACCAAGAACCCATTGCTGTGAGGGAAAAGAGGAACTGGGCAGATGGAAGGAAAGCATGGAAGACAGGGGTTTTTTTATTTATTCTCTTTGGAAGATTTTCACTATATATCTTTCTATACTTCTGATTTTTAAAACATGTAAATGTACAGTATTAACTACTGTACATTTTAATACAGTATTTAGTAACTTAGCATAACATTAACTACTGTAGATTTTAATACATTAATAATACTGTACATTATTCCAAAATAAAACCTTCATTGTTCAACTTTATAATAAACCAGTGATTACGTATGGATTCATTTATGATAATAAAGCTCTTCTGCGAGTATTTCTTTTGAAGACAGGCTATGCTTAAAAAAAAAACTGAAAGTCACTTTACTAAGAAAAACGCTCTTTGCCACACCTCCAACTCCCAAAGTCTTCGCTGAAGCGGGGGATGGGGGACGGGGGGGGGGAACGCGGGAGTTGCTGCAGTGAGACCGCCCGCCCAGCAGGTGGCACTGCCCGCACTGCTCTCACCTCCCCTCTGCACCCTTTCTCTCCGCAATGGCGGGTGATGGTGGTCCTCTCTTTGCGGGAGTGTCCATTCTGATGCCTGATGCCAGGTGCAGACTAGCGTCCCCACTGCGCGGGAGCTCTGACTTCAAGGAGGGTTAGAGAAAACAATGGTGCTTTTTGTTTAACCTTCCGAGCAGGCTGGGGAGGTGTCCGCGGCGCGGGAGATGCAGGCCAGGGGAGAATTCGTGCCGGGTGGCAGGCGGAGCAGCGGGCAGCCCCGGGGCGGGCGGGGTCCTGAGTGAGAAGCGAGCCGGCGGCCTCAGGAGGCGACTGACTGAGCAGCGCACCCGGGGAGCGAGGAGACGCGGTGGAGCGAGCGGTCCGGGAGCTGACAGATACACGGCGCGGCCGGAACGGCGAGCGAGCGGACGAACGAGTGCGGGGCGCAGCCATGATCACCTCAGCCGGTGAGTGCGGCCCGTAGCTGGCGCTAGGAGGGAGCTGCCGCGGCGCCGGCTTTTAGCTGAGTCAGGGCCGGTGACTGGGCACCTCTTGGCGGAGCGCCGGCCTGCACGGCTCCTCGCTGCCCAAGACCCACCCCCGGGCCGGGGGCTGGGAGTCTGGCCAGGGCTCTGTGGGCCCCGCTGGCCACTCTGGCTTGAAGGAATACAGCCAGGTCGACCGCCTCGGCCTCCCTCCGCAGCCACACCCCCGTGCCGGCACCGGGGGCGTCCTGGGCCTTCCCTGGACTCCGGAGAGGTTTCCTTTCTTTTATCCCTCGCATTCTTGGTCTTGTGAGGCCGTCGGGTCGCAGTCTTTTCCCGCAGGTGGTTGGTGTGAGATGGGCCCCCTGTGCCATCGGACAGGAAGGCAGCTCGCTAGCCAAGCAGCTTATCTGCTGCATGAGTGCCTCTGGACCTGGCCGAGCTCCATTCTGTTTAGAGTGACATCCGGAATAAGGTTTGAGATGGGTTGATACTGAGTCCACTCCAAGGGTCTTCAGTTAACTTTCATGTTCTGTGAAGATCCTGAAGACATCATTATACTGAGAGCCAACTTATTGTTTCGAGGCTAGGTGCTCTGTAAACATTCTACCTTCAAGAAAGAACTAATGGGTCTGCAGAGCTCTCATACACTTAAACCATTGTGTAGGTAGATTCACATAGTGACATTTGAAATGGGACAAACTATAGAGATCAGGTTTCAAGGAGATTTTTAAGTTCCCCACCACAGGCTGATTTGCATATAGCTGTCCACAGCCCTGGTGCTTTTTTCTTGCCTGCTTACGTAGCGTTTTCTGGTCATCTCTTACTCTGCACTTGTCCCACAGGCATTTTGTTGTAAACTGGTGATCAGAAGACCTGTATGGTAAAGGGATCAAAACCATATTTGTAGGAGGACTGGCTAAGGAAATTGGTGGAGATGCTGGGAGACATAGTAGTTATTTTCAAACACTTGAAAACACTGTCTCCTGTACCTGGAATTAGACTTTTTTTCCCCCTAAGGGTTACACATGATTTGGAGATGAATTTTAGTTCAATATAAGGAAGAGGTTTTTTTCAGTTATAGGTCTGTAAGGATAGAATAAACACCAAGTTTCTTGTTACTTGTTTCAGTTACTTATAAATGTTGGTGTCATCCTGTTTCAAATCTATTACGACTGTTTTTTCTTGGCCCAAACCATCTTCATCTCTTGCCTGGGTTTCTGTATCAACCTTAAGACTTGTTTTTCCACCATTACCTCCATATAGTCCATTCTTCTTGTTGTAATCAGAATATTCTTTTTAAAACTTTAATCACATAATGCATCTTTGTTTAAAATCCTCCAGTGCCTCCATTGTGTTTAAAACAAAATCCAGACTCTTAACCAAATCATGTATGATTCCTGCTTTGCCTTGTAGTACCCTCTTCCTCACTTACTATACCGTAATTACACTGACCTTTTTGTTCCTTAAATATGCCAATTTATCTCCTATCCTAGGGCCCTGGCACATTCTGTTCTCTTTCTAAACTTCTCTTCCTGAAGTTTTCCCTTAGTTTCTGATTCTTTAGTCTCAATTCAAATGTTACTTTTCCCTTACTGCTCTCTTAAAACATGCTGCTCTCTTCGCTAGCTGCCACCTATCTCCATCACAATTCTGTAATTACCTTATTTGTTGACTTGCCTGATTACTGTCTCTTTCTGGTAGAATTTTGGCAGGAAACTTGTTTTCATAGTTCTTAGAATACTGCTAAGGGCATGGCAGAAGTTCAAAAGTATGACTTGAATGAAAAAAATCAGCCAGCCAATCAAATCAATATATCAGTCCCTAGAGTTTTTAAAGTAGAGGCTGAAAAAGCACTTTTGGGGAATAGAATAGAGTTTAAACGTCTTTAGGGTGGCAGGACTAATGATTTCTGAGGTTCTACCCTGAGATTCTGTATGATAGTATAGTATATATTTATTACTGTCATTTAAGTTGATTGGATTACTTGTCGGCCTCTGCTCTAAACCTTGTGTCACTTTTTTTTCCTGTCCTGTGGCTCGTGTTGGCTTATAAGGAAGGAGGTGCCTTAATATAGGCACCTTGAAATAACTTTTCTGTTTGTATCCCAGGTGCTGAACAGTGTTATTGTTCTGATATGGATTAGTTTGTTCATTCCTTTATTCACGAGGCACTTGCTAGACACTAAGAACATAGTGGTGAATAAGAGGTCAACATGTACTCTTAGTTTTTTTTCAAGATGATTGACTATGAAAGGGATAGAGAGATAGATGCTTACTGGAGGGAGATGTGAAATTGAGTGGCTTGGTGGGGGTTTTTGTTGTTTTTTTTAATATATATATAATATGGCATATAATGGAAAGTAGTGCCAGAAAGCTTTCAAACAATAGTCTCCCACCTCACTTTTCCCTTCTGGTCCCCAGAGACAAGTATTTCCAATTTTTAAGCTGTGTCTTCTGGAACATAACTCCATATTTATAAGTAATATCCAAATATTGCTATAAATTGATTCAATAATTTTAGACAATATCTGCTGTGTTCTTATTATGGCATAAGAGGTTTTTTATCATCCTAAGGCCTTTCCTATTCCCTTCCCCATCCAGAGGAGAGTTCTGTTTTAAGATGGGAAATATTAGTGTACGGAGTATAGAGTATTTGATTCAGTTCTAGTCCATGGCCAAAGGCTGACTTTGTAAGCCAGGACAACCATGTACCAAATTAGTTACTATTGCAACCAAACCAGAGAGTATACAAACCTATCTCTTCTTTTGGTAAAAGCCATTCAGATGCAACATTGATTAATGAGAGGTTATCAGCATTTTTAGTATTAAATGTTTTGTTATTTATGATCTGTTCTACATTTACAACACTCTGGTCTGTCGTGTAATCCACACCACTAGTTTGCACATTTTCTTTTTACTGATTCAGTTTTTAAACTTATCTGTTCTTCGTGCTTTCAGTTAGCCTCTCTGTTCTGGTCTTGTCGTACCAACCTAGAGTACCAAGTTCTTTTTATCTGCTTTTATGCTTTTGGAATAGTGGTATGCTAGTCTTGCTTGGTAAATTTTGTATCCTTTCCTGTATGGCTCCCTAAAGACTCCTTAAGCTATTTAACAAACCTACAATTATTGATTAGAAATGGCTACATCTCCTAATTAAAGGTGCCTTGACACTTTTAAATCAAATCACAGTTTCAATTCAGTGTTCCAGAATGATTTTAAGACCTACATGGAAAACATATTTGACAAGACAGTTTGGTTTTCTTTGTGGTCTAAGGACAGTAACTTCCCATATCTTTTTTTAAATAATCCCTTTAACATATGACTGTATTTTAAGATATGTTCTTTTGGAGAGGATAGTTATTTTTTTTACCCTCCATTGTTAGTGGTAACACCTTGATGCTAAGAGAAGACAGATGGGGAACACTGTGCTTTGGTAATTGGAATTCAAAATGAGTAAGATTGCTCATCATTTAGTAAAACATTCTAGGTTACTTTTGATAGGAAGGAGGTGCCTTAATATAGACACCTCAAATAACTGAAATATTTTACCCTTTTGAGTTAATAACTAAATGCCCCTTTTTTCCATAAATAATTTTATGATTTGATTTATTTTGTATGAATAGTTTTATTCTAAAAGTGTATGGGAAAGTTTGCCATTTTGGTCAATAAATTAGGCTAGTGGTTCTCAAACTGTAGTGAGCCAAAGAATCACAGGAAGGGTTTGTGGCCCTGTTACTGGGCTCCCTCCCCATAATTTCTGATTCCGTAGGTCTGGTGGGGAAACAAGAATTTGCATTTCTAACAAGTTTCCAGGTAATGCCAATGCTGTTGACCCAGATACCACACTATGAAAACCATTGAATTAGGCAAATGATATGATATATATGGTATCATGAAGGTTTGATAACCTTTACAGTTTTAAAGAAAAATAATCATTCCCCTAGTGAAGTCACTCCTCAAAAAATACTTATTTTTTTCCATCTTTTTTTTTCCCCCGCTCTGTCACCCAGGGTAGAGTGCAATAACCTTATCATAGCTCTCTGCAACCTTAAACTCCTGGGCTCAAGTGATTCTCCTACCTCAGCCTCCCTAGTAGCAGGACTGCAAGCACACTTCATCACACCTGGCTAATCTTTCTATTTTTTGTAGGGACAGGGTCTCACTCTTGCTCAGGCTAGTCTTGAACTCTTGAGCTTAAGCAGTCCTCCCGCCTCAGCTTTCCAAAGTGCTAGGATTACAGGCATGAGCCACCATGCCTGGCCCTATCATATATTTTTGACCAAGTGTTAATTTCCATCTTAGTGAGCATATGATTCATAATCATGATATACCTTTTGTCTTGTAGCTGGAATTATTTCTCTTCTGGATGAAGAAGAACCACAGCTTAAGGTATGAGTTAAATAAAAAGTAACTAGGCTTAGTATGAATACTGTGTAGCTTGTTGAATTTAGTAATATCTATATATCTTCCATCATTTAAAGTAGCCATCCTACCCAGCCTGTGCCCAGTCATTGAAATCTAACCAGAGAAGACAGTATTTTGACAACAGCAGTTGGTTTCCCTTGAGTATAATAAAGCTAAGGCAAGTAAACCTCAGTATGGCACGGAATAACCCCCTAGTTTTTTTATCAACAGAAAGCGCAAAAAGTTGTTTCTTCTGTTTCACCTATTTAAAGTTATTTGCATTTGATGAAAATTTGGAATGTACTTACAGGTGGCTCTAAATACCTGAATTCATTTACATCTAAACTAGCAACCTGGAGTCATCTTATATATTTAAAGAAGAAAAATGTTTATTATGAAAAGGAGTGACATTGTATGGTTAGTCTGATGTTTTATCATTGAAAACATAAAGGAAATGTGTAAACCCAAGAAAAAATATCAGTAAATTTTTATATTTGTCATAGATTAAAAGTTCTAGTGAATATTATTGATGATTTGGCAATTGATTTCTTGGGAACTTTTTTTTTTAAAGGAAATGTAATGGTAAGTCCATCTCAAAATAGAATTTTGGTTTTATCTTCTACAGGAATTTGCACTACACAAATTGAATGCAGTTGTCAATGACTTCTGGGCAGAAATTTCTGAGTCTGTAGACAAAATGTAAGAAATTACTTTATTTCTATAAATTGGAATAAGATGGATCAACTTCAGTTATCTGTGGATGTGAATCTTGTGGCTTATTTATTCATTTAGAAATTTGCTGCTACTAAATTGTGGCTCAGATATTTAGATTTGGGAGTTTAAAGGAAAACTACAGTTTAAACTAGGCCTATACTTCCTAATTTCTTTCAGAGAAGTTTTGTATGAAGATGAAGGTTTCCGGAGTCGGCAGTTTGCAGCCTTAGTGGCATCTAAAGTATTTTATCACCTGGGGGCTTTTGAGGAGTCTCTGAATTATGCTCTTGGAGCAGGTGACCTCTTCAATGTCAATGATAACTCTGAATATGTGGAGACTATCATAGGTAATTATTTTCTCTCTGGTAAGGCCTTATCTTATTGGCTTCTTTCTTGCTCTAGTGTATAAAGCATTTTCCTCTCCTGAATTGGATGTTGCCAAATTTCATTTTAACTGGAAGTTCATAATCTTTCTCTAATAATTTTATGCAGTCTGAGTTTTTAGATCTGCCTTCCAACTGAGTGCTAGTTTTCTTAGCAGTCATGGTTATCTCTAGTCCAGTGAGCATACTGTTAGATGAAAAGGTTATTATGAGTAACAGAAATTAAATGATACTAATTTGTAGAGTTGTTCCTCATGTAAGAAACCATTATTCAGTGTCTGCATTGTGTTAGGCACCATGCTAGTCATGATAGATACCATGGTTTATTTCACAACTGCCTTGTAAAGGAGGAGGTAGCCCTGTTTTATAAATGCGAAAACTTGGGTTTTGAGATAATAAAGACACGTGGCTATTAAATAGGAGGGTCAGAATTTAAAACCAGGTTTACTTGCGCCAAAACCCATCCTGTTTCTACTAGTTACCATTGTTTTCTCATTGATTTCTTTATTAGTATTATTCTTTTCAAGATAGGGTCTCACTCTATTGCCTAGGCTAGAGAGCAGCAGCACGATCATAGCTCACTCCAACCTCAAACTCCTGGGCTCAAGTGATCCTCCTCCCTCAGCCTCCCAAGTACCTGAGACTACAGGTGTGCACCACTGCACCCAGTTAATTTTTCTATGTTTTTGTAGAGACAGGGTCTCGCTACATTGCTCAGGCTGGTCTCAAACTCCTGGCCTCAAGCAGTCCTCCCTCCTCGGCTTCCCAAAGTGCTAGGATTATAGGCATGAGCCACCTTGCCTGGCCTGTTTCTTTATTTTTGAAGTGAGTGTGTAACATACAATCAAGGCTTTGGATTCTCTATCATATTTCAACCAGAGTTTTAAGTTCAAACAACTATATAAGATTTTATTCAAACAGAAATTTGGTAAGTTTAAAAATGCTTGCAAATTCGTGATCTAGTAGATGAAGAAGGGACTGCATACCCTTCACACATGTCTTTATGACTATCAAGCTTTGGGATTCTAGTTACAGAGAGCTCAAGGGTGTTTTCGGTCAGGAGTGTGCAGTGTGCATACTTTGTATTGCTAATTAGGAGATGATCTGTATTCACCTGAATGTCTACAATGAAAAGTTGGTATTCTCTTTTCAGAAATTGAGAAATGCTACATAAGAGAGTTGCAAGCAGCACCTTCAGATGTCCCTAAGAGTCTTTACATTTTTAATGTTTGTGCTGTGATGTTATATTAGAGCTGTCCTGGAAGTATCCAGCCATTGTTAATGTAATGAGAACGGATACTTTCAGGACAGGCCTCAGTAAAATGTTACAGATAACTTTATTGCTCAGTGAATTGGGCTTTTTATCTGTGAATCCTATAGGAAGAAGTGATGGTTTTAAAGGGTAGACCATATCATTTGAAATCAATGTGTACTTTCTTTACAGTAAGCTAGAAATGGGGGATTAAATACACTTATTTATCTCTTTTCTGTTATTTGATGATTTTTTTTATGAACATTGATAATTTTTTTCCAACAATGATCTGCAAGTACTTACAATGCCACTTTTTTACAAATTGTGCTTTTAAACAGGACTGTTGGTATAAAGTTCTATGAGATGATAGATGCCTTCCCCGTCTCTAAACACTGTGTCATCTTAGCTTATGGAAGTTGAGTGTTGATCAGTAGACCAGTTCTGTTTGCTTTTCTTTGTGTAGAATTGGGATTCTTCTAGTTTTGTAGGGTACATTTTTTAAAACATCAGTGTGATTTGTGAGGGGGTATACAAAATAGAATTCAGAAAAGGCTTCCTACCATCTTAATATAATAAACAGTACCTCTAGAAAATTTAAGACAGTAATAAATCTCCCAGTTATGATGAAACTTCAGCTGGGAATCAGGCTAGAGTCTGGGTTTTATTTAAAACATAAACCTGGAATATAGTTATTAACATAAACATAAACCTGATGAATGAGAGCATGAATCTCATTTGAAACCTAGGAGGTACGTTTTTTTCACCGTGGTTATGTAATCTAAGGAAAATTCTGCAAATGTTCTAATTCTGAGGTTCCTCTTTGATAGGGTAGGAGTAACGTTTTCTCACTTAACTGTAGTTGGTTCAAAAACCTCCTGTTAGAGCCCGGTGAAAATTCTCTACAACTGTAATTGTTTAAGGTCTATTTTATAACTGCCACTTTGTTCTTATTAACTGTAACTGAACCTTCATGGTTCTTCCTGAAAGGACTCTGAATGTGGTGTATTCCAGTTTATAACAATCCTCTGCTTCCTTCAAATTATAGGCATAGTTAACCTGAGTCATCTAGTGGGCCAGCAATCCTTTATGCTAGTTCCAATTATTTTTGTTTCTTGGGGCTATAGTTTGCAACTAATTAAACTTATCCTAATCCCCTTCTCTTTAAAAGGGAGAGAGACAAGCCAGTGAGTTATAGACAGAATAACTAGTATATATGTCATTCCTCTTGGGTGGCTATTTATATTCTTTATGAATGTGGAAGGCTTAGGGAAATGCTCTCTTTTGGTTGTACCTAGAAAGTTTAAGGTGTGATTGCAGAGAAATAGAAGTTGCAAGCAAATTAATGTTTCTCATCAGGTGTGCTATTGATGCCCTTCAGTATGTCACACCCCTTCCCCATCAACCCAAATTATCATGAAATGTGGAAGCCAAATTGTGCACATATACTACTGCATGAATTTTCAGACACCCTCTTGGGGGAAATAGATTCTACCCCTGTCACACTGAAGCAATGAAATGAATATAGTCATGGCGCTAAATACCATGTTTCGAACAATGACAATGGTGGTCCCATAAGATTATTTTTTTTTTTTTTTTTTTGAGACAGAGTCTCACTCTGTTCCCCGGGCTAGAGTGCCGTGGCGTCAGCCTAGCTCACAGCAACCTCAAACTCCTGGGCTCGAGCAATCCTCCTGCCTCAGCCTCCCGAGTAGCTGGGACTAT
>CAUYPO010036900.1:0-10971 GCA_963574435.1 Cheirogaleus major | reverse complement strand
TTGAGTTGTGACTCAAGATTTAGTGAATTAATGAATTCTTTAAGGTTTTAATTAAAATTTTTATCACTAAGAATAAAATTAAAACTTTGAATTGACTAGTCTTTTATAGTAAATGTAGTAATGAATTCCTCCTTTTTATTTTTCTACTCTCTCTAAATATTTTAATTTCTTTTTGATTAAGGACAAACATTCAAATAAAAAGTTCCCCCATCATGTCCCCAAATGTCTTTGTTTCAATATCTAAGACAGGTGTGGGGAATCTTTTCATGTTGGAAAGCTACATTAGTAATCAAATAAAGCTGCCTTCAAGAAACTTCAATTAGATATACTTAAATATGTACATTATTTTGTAAAAATCTAACTACTATGTACTAAATAATTTCAAAAAATGAAAACTATTTATTAATTTTAAAATTAACTAACCCTGATGACTTTGTTGTGTCTGCTTTTTGCTGGAAAGCATTTGAATATTTGGTTGCAGCATGGAGGTCCACAGTTTCAGTTGATCCTCTAGATGAGTATCAGTCATTTGTGACCTTCAGGGGGTCTTGATTTGGATTAAGTAGGAGAATGTAGATTCACAGCAATAGTGGTTGAAAAGCAAGAAAGCATTTTGGGGGCATGTTGCTAAAGGCCTGTGTATTCCATTGCATTTTTCCATATTTCAATTGGATTTTTTTAGCATCAAACAATGACTTTTAAATGTCATCTACTGAAAGCTCCAACAAGTCCATCTGTAGTTCCTTAGGTGCCTTGGTGATATAACTAGGTGAGGCTGAAATGCTAATTTGAGTGTGATGTCATGATTCTCAAAGTCAGTGAAGCTTTCATTGTATTTTCCAATTAATAGTCCTGTAACAGCTGTGTATTCTTCAAATGATTCACATGTATCATCCTGCTCATCAATGACTTTTGCTGATTGGGAAAAATATTCATCCAAAATTTCCTTTTGAAGAAGTGTTTTGAAAAAATCTTTTTTCAAAATGCTTGGATTTTTTTATTTTTATTTTTTTTGCCACATATCATATATAGACTTAGTTTTACCTTGAAAAGAAATAATTCAAGTCTTTTTGATTTGACATATCACACAGAAAATTATTGCTGATTCTGTTCTTCATAAAATTTAAGTATCTATTCCCACAGAAATAAAATTTCGGCTAACTCCTGTCCCAACGCACTTTAGAATAATACAGAAAATCCACCCTGAATACCTTATAGCTCAACTTTAGCATGTTATGAAACTAAGGATGCCATGTTGCATTTACATGGATATAGTTAACAATACTTATAATTTGTTACAAAGTGTCCCTGATAATAGTAGCTTTAGCACAGAGATTTTGCTGATGAAAGACACAATGAAAATAAATGAGAAGATCTGGATCTGTTAATACTTTTTTTTATCTGTGCAGTAAACCCTTCATGTTTTCCTGTCATGGAAGGTGCACCAGCTGTATGTATGCTCATGAAATTTACCAAATTCAGTCCAAGAGAAGATATTTATTCCCTGTGGTCTGTGCCCAAAGCGAGTAACTCTTTGTAGCAAAGAGAATCTTCTGTTATGACCCAAATGAAGTATAAATCCTATGCCTAGTCAGTAGTATCAGTTAATTTATCCAAAGTGATTGAATAATATATATTTTCCTTTTGAAGTATTGCTTGAAGTTGTTGTGTTAAATTGGAGCCTAATTCATGATGCCGATCAGTTATGTTTCTCCTTGAAAGAGGCAGTTGTTTGTACTTTGAAATGTTATCAGGGGCTGAGCATCCTACAATTTGTCAATGCACTCTTTCGCAATTTCTATATCATTGAACGGCTTCCTTTTTTTCCTAAGTATATAAACTACTTTATAAGTTGTTTTGTGGCATTATTTCTAGGTCTTATTGATGCTTGAAAGAATTGTCTTTGTTTTTGCTTTTCATCTCTTAATTTCTGTGATACAACTTTTCACGCCTCTCCCTCTAACTTAAAATATTTGTGGTTCTTGTGAGTATTATAATACTGATGAGCATTGAATTTCTTTAATGTTGAAATTGTAGTATCACAAAGCAAGCAAATCATCTTATCTTTAGCAGAAACTAGATAATACTGCAATTCCCAATCCTCATTAAAAAATCTGTTTTCTTCCTTCAGTGTTCTCTTGGTCTTCTTTGACATCATGGGATGTTAAGCAGATAGAACTGTACAACTATTCACAAATTCCACTTCCAACAGAAACACAGTGCAATGTTGTCAAAAGTTGATAACAGACTGGCGTGCTCTACCCCATAAACTGTTGCCAACCAGCCTTGTGCTGTAGTGGTACCAGTCAGGCAGGGGAAATTTGAACTAATTCATGAGCATTGAATTGAGCCATCAACTGAGCCCTGATGGCTTACAAATGTTCTAATTATGCTGGTCAATCTGAGAGGATTATTTAATTGAAACTTATTTTATTCTTTGGTATTTTAAATACATTCATGTTAAAAATAAAACAAAAATGTAAAAGAAGAACAAAAATGTATTAATAAAAATAAAAGGATTTGTTCTGTAAAATTTGGATTCAGCTAAAATGCCACATTTAAGGACCTAGAAGGCCACATGTGGGCTTAAGGCTGCAGATTCCCCACCCCTGTTCCAGATCCACTGCTCCCAGCAAAAGGAGCAGCAACAGTCAAATGACTTGATTAAGACCCTTACTGAAGAATAGTGCAAAGGTTTGGCAGTGAAGGGGCTTGGATTGGGACTAGGAATCATCCATGAAGGGCCAGAAGAATTAAATATAATCCAGATTTCCTTGAGTTCTATTAAGAGTTGAATTGGGGAAAATAAGATCAGCTGCCAAGACTGGAAGTCAGAAGTTATCCTGAAAACGGGAGCTCACGCTGGGTGCCGGGAAGAAGCTGGGGCAGAATTAATGCCAGGAGGACAAATGAGTGAGGAGGGTCTTGGCCAGTTCTCTAGGAGCAAACCAGAGGCTCTCGGCTTGCCATAGTTGAACTTTGGTTTTCCTGATTTCTCAAAGCTCTGTTCTGCAGCAACGGTAATTGAGTCATTTTGCACAGGGCTTAGAAGCATCCTAGAGAGTGAAGTAATCAAAATCCTCATCCTTCTCTCTTATAGGTTCAGTATATGTTTATGCTTTAGATGGGCTGGTGATCCTTTTAAAGGTGAGCCAGGAGGAAAGAACTTCATTATCAAGGAAGCTGGGCTGGAACATGGTCTCATCCTTAAAGTCTTTGGCTTGTGGGAAGAAGTGATTTTCAAAGTGTGTACCTGAGCCCAGAAGCACCGCTAGACCTGGGCACCAAGCCTCATGGTCACAATGTGGCTGCAGTGGCTGAGCCTCTGAATATAGTTCCTGCCTGAAAAGACTGAACCCGCAAGTTAGTCACTACAGAAGGGGCAAAGCATCCATTGCACTGTAGAGGAGCCACTGCCAGTGCTGACGCCCTGAGCCAAGGAGCAACTCACTGCTTAGCAGTAGGTAAGAGCACGAACCACTCGGATGGGGTTTTTGCATGATTCGGGGAAGTTATTTGTCCTTAAGAGGGAAATATTGGCAAGCATGCTAAGTTAGGCAGGTAGAAAATTCCATGACTAATTAGAATTAAAATATATATATATATATATATATATATGAAATAGAACCATATTTATATCTCAAGTGAAGTTATAGCTTGCATAAGGTAATCCTGGAAGTCATTTGGGGCTGGAATATGAGTGTTAAAGTCAGACTGAGAAGTTTGGGCTTAATGTCATACGCCAGCGATTCTCAAATGTTAACGGCCACCGGAATCAGAATCACCTTGTGAGCTCGTGAAAACATAGTTGCTGGATCCCACATTCTGGAGTTTCTAATTCGACAGGTCTGAGACGGGATCCAAGGGCCTGCATTTCTCACGAGCACCCAGGTGCTGCTGTTCCTGGGGCCACACTTTGGGAACCACTGCTGTACACAGCACAGTGTCAGCGCTGATTTGAGGAGCAAAATAATACAACCCAGTGGAAACCTCTGGTTTAGAATCATGGTACTGCAGCAAGGTAGAAAACGCAACGGAAAGGGCAGAGATTTTAGACCAAGTCCATTGGGCTCTCTATGTGCAGTGGCTGAAAACTGGGAAAATCTGGGAGAGTCACTACAGAACAACTTGAACCTCCCTGAAACACCCAGCACTTGTTTAGTGGTGGCTCTTTCACTCTGACAGGTTCCTGGCGTTTAAGTGATCTCTTTGTCAAAGGACCGGGAAGATATTTAAGGTAGTATGTGAATATCGTCTCCTGTTGCCGGGATAGGTGATGTTCTTGCTTCTGGTATATGCAAAGTTAGGGCAGAGGCAAAGGAAGTCAGACCCACTCACTCCAGAAAGTTCCAAACTGATCTCTGAAGTCCTTTCCTGTTCCACTAAGGAGAAGTTCTACTTGAGGGAAGAAAAGTGGACTTTGTGTGTGTGGCTACGTGGGGTTGGTGGGACGGAAGCTGAGATTTTTCTGCCTCCGCGACCCGACTGCCAAACGCCATTAGCAGCTGGCAGGACAAGGCAGAACGTAATGCGGAGCGGCTCTCTTCCTGTTCTTGTCTTCGGTTTTCTCAAAAGACTAGGCAATTGAAATATACTCCTGCTCCTTGCCCTGGCCATCATGCTGTTCATTTGTCTAAATTACAGACGTCAGCAATTATGTGTGTATTTTTGTGGTTTTTTTTTTTTCCAGATTGAAGGCAAATCATCTCCACTGAGTGAGGCGGCAAAGCAAGACTAGAATCTCACCGTGTCCTCTTCTGTAGGCAGGGGGAGCGATTTATCCAGCACCTACGATGTGCCTCGCGTCTTGTCCGTATCATCTTGTTTGAGCTTCACTTCAGTCTTGTGAGTTAGATATTGGCATTGGGACCATTATTCTGATCTTGAAATTTTACTTTAAATAGTTTTAGATTTACAAAAGAGTTGCAAACAGTAGAGAGTTTCTGTATACCCTTCACTCAGCTTTCCCTGATGATAACATCTTGCATAAACACATCATATAGTTTGAAACTAAGAAGCTAACAATGATACAACATTATTTGCTTAGCAATAAACTTTTTCCAGATTTTACCAGTTCTCCCACTAAGATCCTTGTCCTGGCTCAGGATCCTACATTTGGTTCTCTTATTTCCCCCCAATCTGGGATAATTTCTCAAAATTTCCTTGCTTTTCATGACCTGGACACATTTGAAGATCATTGTGTGAAAATCCCTCTGTTCAGGTTGGTCAGATACTTTTTCTTGACAAGACCCGAGATTATGGATCTGAGGAAAGAAAACCGTCGGAGTGAAATGATCAGCCCCATTTTGCAGGTGAGAAAACCGAAGTTCAAGGTGATTTAATGAAGTGGTCAAGCTCGTCCAGCCCAGATTCATAGTTATCTCAGATTTCTGAGCCAGTGTTCTACCAAACCCTCAAAACTTCTCCCTAGGAAGCATAAAATTAAAGGCAAACCATAGAGACACTGGGAAAAGATCGGCTTTAAGGACAAAGGCCTCCTTAGTGGGGAAATAATGCAGAATGATCTTTGCTCTTGTATGTCACTTGGGCCCTCGGAGGGGCCACCTCCAGATGAGTGAGCAGTGAGGGAAAAAGTGATTCACAGTGACCCACAGGGGCAGAGAGAGCCTGGAGGAGGAATTTGGGGTAGCGTGTTACTTTGACGATTAAAACAATATCTATTAATAGGAGGACATTAGTTATGCTTTAAGATTTTACCAATTTGTCTGGGCCACTTTTATTTTTTTAATGCAAACAACCCTGAAGCCGCCGATCTCTACTTCACGGTGGGCTTATTGACACGTCTTCCCCATTCATGACCGGCTCGCATGGGAAGCAATAACACTGCCAAAGTCACTTGTGTGTTTTTACAACACGAATCTCAGTTAGTGCTAAAAACAAATCATATTTTTGAGCTGGTCCAATTTTCTCACTTAAAAAGTAGGCAAACTGAGTCCCAGGATAGAGCAGGGGTGGTCGGTCCATAATTCGTATGTCACTCATCTGGCAAACATCAGCAAACTTAGTCTCTAAAGAAATGCCGCAAAGCAGGCACTGAATCTCCACTTGAGACGCACGGCAGGGATGACTTGCTCGAGGGCCTGGTTTCAGACTGCGGAGGCGACGTTTGAATGCGGCCAGACCTCCCAAGGCCCAGTCCCGAGCTTTCTCACTTCCGCCATTCTGTTTGATCAAGTAACATATTGTTTGTGAAAACTTGCAATGACCTCATAGTCTGAAACAAGTGATGAGTCAATATCCAATGTGTTGCCTCATACCCAGTTGGCACCTAAGTGTTACCAACCCTTGGGCACATTTGCAAACTCTATTCTATATTCTAAGAGCAGTGAGGCAGAACTTAGGAGCTCAAATGGGATGCTAAATGGTTGTCTTTATTTTTTCCCCAGGAGGGAAAACAAATACTCTAAAAGGGAATCGTTATTCCCCCGTTGATTAAGTGATGCTTTTATTCATTCAACCAACATTAAGAACTACCTGTGTACAATGTCATTATTTTGGGTGCTTTGAGAAATAAAATTGGTGAATTGGGTGAGTACAACATTTAAGGAGTTTATAGCTAATCCTTTGAACCAGGCAATGTCTTGGGTGATGTGTGTGTGCTCATGTGTGTGTGCGTTTGTGTATGTTAAGCTATGTATTTTCTAATATATACTAATCCTCATAATATCACTCTGTTGTAGGTATTCTTATTTTCATTTCTCAAGTTAAGATGTTTGCATCTCAAAGAGATTTTTTTCCATGTGTGTGGCTCTCCAGGAAGAATTCACACCCACATCTAGTATCCCTTCCCTATGTTGCTCTAACAAGGGAAAGAATATGTGCACCAAAGACCTGGGAATGCACACTATATAATGTGGTAACCAGAAAATTTAAAAGTAATTAACAACGACAAAGGACTGGGCTGTTGGAGTATGTAGAAAGGGTGATATTTTTTCTTCACACTCAGAGGATCTATCAGAGATTTCGTGGCAGAGGTGCTATTAGACAGGCCCTCAATGTTGGACATCTCTGTTGTTGTTTGTGCCACACAAGCATCTCACCCCCATATGCTCAGTCCCTGTGGGTCTTATCGGAAGGGACCCTATCCCAGCTCCAGGACATTCACAGTTAAGGCTAGGAATGTGACTTAAACCAGACCAATGAGAATTGGCCCTGGGGGTTTTGCTGAAAGAGGTTCTCTTTCTCTGACATCATCTTTGCCAAGACAAAGTAAAGCCTGACTAAGACACAAGCCAGCACAGAGCAAGGTAGAGCTAAGGAAGGAGAAAGAGTCTCAGAAATACCACACGGGTGACTAGATCCAGCTATGCCTGAAGCCAGTCTACCTTTGGACTTCTTAGTTACTCAAGGCGATAATTAAGCTTCTGTCACTTGCAGCCAGAAGAGTCCAGGTTAACGTATTCTTGTAAGCGAGAAAGAACGTTGGTGGTCGGTGGTGGAGCCGAGGAGAGAGGGAGACAGGAGTGCCGGGGGAAGTGGCCAGTGGTTTCTGCTGGTGGAGAGGTTTGGCTTTTGAACAGCTGCTGGGGGAGTCATTCTGAGTTTAAAAGGTGTCTCCCTCCAAGCCAGACATTATTAAATGTTCCTAAGAAAGCCAGAGATCAGCATCAGAATCTCATTAAAACCTCAACATATTGAATGGGTTTTCAATTTAGCAAAATCAATTTTGTTCTTCCTAATTCAATTTTAGATGACTGTTAGAACCAACAGAAACAAAAAATAATAGTCACTTCAGCCCTTTTAAAGCAGGAACTGCCCTCTTGTCTTCTCTGTATCTTTCCCTCAGTTCCTGTTTTTGCCCTGAAGGGAGAAGAGATGGGAGAAAATATATATATATATATGTGCATTTTGTTCTTTATCATCAAAATGTATCACAGCTCCTGGGCAGCCTGTTTTGGCTGCTGGGAATAGCTGTGTATAGTTTTACAGAAGTCATACACTGCATTCGGCAGTGTAATTCCACACGTGGCACAGGTCAGGTGATTTCTTGAATTTCCAGCCCCACTATAAAGGTCAGCTACAGAACCTTTCCTGGGGGAGGCCAATTAAAGTCTGCTACTGGGTAGACATGCCTCGGTATCTGACAACCGCAACAGCTTCTGTCTCCGAGCACCTACTCTGGACCAGACCCGTGCAGTAATTCATTTAGCAACTATTTATTAAACACCTTCGATGCGCCTTCGGGTATCTCATTTAATTCTCACAATAACCAAATGGGGTGGTTGCCGAGGATTAATCAGGGCAGTGCAAGTAACACACTAGGAACAGAATGGGGCCAAAATAGAGCAGAGAGAGGAAGCCCCAGACAAGCACCACCTAATGTCTAGACAACAATGTGGAGCCTCTTGGTGTAGCTTCTATGGAGGTTTGGCGTGGGACCCTGGTGAGCTGCCACCACCCCCCAAACATACACATGGACTTTCTCTTTCTTTGTAACCAATGTGGCTGCTTAGGTAGCCTGGTCTTCCCAAATAAAAGACCCTGGCTGATAAAACACATTGTAATAAGTGCGACTTGCTCTTTAAGACTTTCGAAGCTAGGGGGTAGCCATAAATCTCAGCGCAAATTAGAATAGGGTGATATTTGGTGGAATTCTAATGAGAGAAGATCCCATTTTGCTTATATTACACCCATGAAGTTTGTGATAATTGAATGCAGCCCCAGAAACTGGCAGAGACACCCGCTTCTATTTGGTATCTCTCTGCCCACCCTCTCTGCCTGTTCTTGACTTGCTGAATGCCTTTTGCAGAGTGGATACAAGCTCCCTTTTCCAGGACGGTTAGTTTTTGAAATGTTTCCCTTGGTTTTTCCTTTTTGCAAATTAATTACAGTCGAAACTTTCTGCTAAATTCAAAGAATGTGGTTCTGTTTGTGGTAAGGTTTTTCATACATTAGTCTCTTAATCCTGGACAACTTGATCAAGCTGCAACTCTTTCTTCGTGTGATTTCCGTACAAAGCAGATTTTGGAGGGAAACCCACAAGTCTCCAAAATTGTATATTTTATCTTTGTTTCTGTTGTGAGTTTCTTTTGTTTTTTTTTCTTCCCTCCCCTCCTCCTCTGGATAGATCATGCCAGGGCAAAAAATATCTGGGGAAGGGTTCGGCTTAGGTCTGTCAAGCCTAAAAACCTTTAATCCTCCCTTTCCCTGTAATGAGTTTGAGATGCCGACAATTTGGTTCCCCCAAGCTTTTCTGGGTATGATCCAATCAATGTTTAATTTCCCAAACTGGCTTTGTGAGAAGATTTATTTCCTCGTGTTTGTCTTGCAAACAATATGTGCTCCCAACTTTGCACAAAACAAGGAGCAAATGCTGATTTTTATATCTATTTATTTTTTTAAGAAAGAAGTTTTTACAAAGAGGAAAATGCACTGCTGAGAGAGATCCCTAGGGTGGGCGCTGGAAGGCTCCCTGGGCTTCAGCAAAGTGGGCCAGGCAGGAGCCCATCCCACCAGGCATTCGGAACCACCAGTTCGCCTGGCCGCCCACTCTCCTCCTCGCCTAAGGCCACCTTCCTTCTGTGCCAACTCCTTTAGACAGAAAGCTCTGTTGGTCTGTGCTTTCGCTGCCCCATCCTACACTGCAGCAGGTGGTTCTTCTCCTTTCACGTCTGCCTCTCTAGACCCGCCCCTCAAATGCCCACAGAGCACCTCACTGGGGCTGGTGCTTCTCCAGTCTAAAGCCCTATCGTTCAAGGTTCGTCGATTCCAAGAATCGCTGTCCCCTGCCCACACTCCAGGGCTGGCACTTTATCTACCTTCTGCTACATGGCTGCTTTCTTCCTCAATTGCCTGGGGAGCAGGGTCCGCCCATCATGGCCAACCAGAGTCTCTGGCGCGACATAGATGCTGAACACCTGATAACTGATCACTTCATTGCCACGATGACCCATTCTTGGATTTTTCAAATCATTTCCTTGTTTTATAAAAGATATACATTCTCAGAATATGAAAACTTGAGCAACACAGAAAGTGCCAAAAAAACGAAGTTACTAAAACGTTGTCATCTGAAAAATGACTTTTAAGATATTGGTTCCATATCGTTTCAAACCTTTCTCCAGTGCATATACATAAATAAAACACTAGAAAGGTAGATGAGGAGATGGAAGTAATTCTGGAAATGTCTATTGTTTATCATCTGTGCCACTTTTCAGAGTTTCAAAGATAATTTTATTTGTATATAAAAGAAGAGAGAGCCGATATGAAACAGTAATAATTATTGAACTGAAGTTAATTGTTTTCTTATAAGTCATTAATATCCAGGTTTAGTTACAACAAAGAGTGTGAAAAACAATTAAAATTTAGGAATCACTGGCATTTTATTATTTGATTCTTTTTAAAAATGTTACAAAGATAACTTTTAGATAGTATTTATTGATTCTTTGCCACAAAAGATAGAGGCACTAGCACAAACATATTTCCTTCTACACTGCATCCCTGCCCAGTGAGAGTTTTTAGTTATATTATTATTTTTCTATTGCCAAGGTTTATATATATGTGTCTGCAAAGTTATATACATATATATGTTATATATGCTATATATATATGTGTTATATATATATAATAAAACTTGCTTATTCCTAGGACATTATCCTAATGGATTTAATTCTTAGTGCCAACTTTTTTGTTTCTCTCTATCTCTAAACTATTTTGATTTCTTGTGTTTTTTCCCCCCAGGAAGAGTTTATTTCTCAAGTTCTTGTTTTTTGGAGAATTTTTGTGTATGACTCTTACCCATGAAGGATGTTGGGTAACATCACTAAGAAGGAAAATATATTTCATTGAAGGAGGGAAATATTTTAGATTTAGGAATGAGAATAGAATGAGCAGAGCCAGTAAATCCAGGGAAACGCTGAAAGAAGCAGAGAAAATGATCAGGAAGTGTCTGCAAAGCCTTCCATTCTGCTGACCACAGTGATAGCTACACCCTAAAACTCAGCTGGAATTCTG
>CAUYPO010036899.1:0-31173 GCA_963574435.1 Cheirogaleus major | reverse complement strand
CTGCCAGGGGGCCAGCAAAGAGGAACTGGGGGATAGAAACTACCCCCTCCCCCATGGCTGCTTTGTTCCCCATGCATATCTTGGTCTGTAATTTGGGCCTGGCACTTTAAGTGTTGCAAACTGCCAAGGACCTATGGTTTCACATGCGAGCCAAGTTTGTCTATTATCCTGCAAATGGTATCAGACATTGAAGGGCATCTCTTGTGCTATGTCTAGAGGAACAGGTGCTGTTGACCCATGGGAAGTGGGAAGTCACGTACTGGAAAGTAGCTGGGGGCACTCGCCAACTTTAACAGTATAAAAATAAAACGACTGGTGCTTACAGCACTGCAGTCTTGAACTGTCTCTTGTGTCTGTGTGTTTCTTTCTGGGGCTGCAGTCTTGTCTTTCGTGTTTGTGTGTGTTTTTGTCTGTGTCTTTCTGTGTTCATCCCCCGTCCTGTAATCCGGCCACATTCAGCTGTTTTCAAGATTTTTCTTTGATTTTATTAGTTTGAGTTTGATGTGCCTGTCTATGATTTTCTTTGTGTTTGTGATACTTTGGGATGGCTGAAATTCTTGGATCTTTTTGTTTATATTTTTTGAAACAAAATTTGAGATGTTTTGGTAATTATTTCTTTGAATGTTTATTTCTTCTACATTTTCTCTCTGTCCTCCTGGGAATTCAACTACACATGTAGTGTATTAATAGATATTAATAGCTCATGGGTAATAATAAGACTGTTTATTTTGTTTAATTTTTTAATTTTTTAAAATTTACGTTAATTTTTTCTCTTTTCTTTGCATTGGATAATTTTCATTGCTTTATCTTTAGATGCACTGATCCATTCTTCCATTATTTCCAATGTGCTATGCTTATCCAGTACATTTTTCATTTTAATATTACACTTTTTAGTTCTAGATTTCATTTTTTTAACAGTTTTTAATTCTCTGCTGGTATTCTCCAACTGTTCATTTATTAAGCTTACTTTTTAAGTCCTTAAAAAGTCTATTATTATTTTTTTAAGTTCTTTGTCTATTACTCAATATATATTTTTTTCTGAGACAGAGTCTCGCTCTGTTGCCTGGGCTAGAGTGCCATGGCATCAGCCTTGCTCACAGCAACCTCAAACTCCTGGCCTCAGGTGACCCTTCTGCCTCAGCCTCCTGAGTAACTGGAACTACAGACGTGTGCCACCATGCCTAATTTTTTCTATTTTTAGTAGAGAGGGGAGTCTCGCTCTCACTCAGGCTGGTCTCGAACTCCTGACCTCAAGTGATCCTCCTGCCTTGGCCTCCCAGAGTGCTAGGATTACAGGTGTGAGCCACCATGCCCAGCCTATTACTCAGTATTAAGAGTCATCTTGATGTTGTAAAAAAACATTATTACTTTCAGATAATCTATATTTTCTTAGGGAATCAACCTTAAAACTAGTAAGAAAAATTTAGTGAGTTGGATATGTAATGAACATACAATAATAAATACCTTTCTTATATAAACTTAAGTAAAATGTATAAGACTTTTTTAAATGATAAATTTTCATTGACATAAATTAAGATATAATATATTTTTGAATAAGATGCATCACTAATGTAAAGATGTATGTTTTTCCCTAATCAATCAAATTCATGGTAATTGTAATCAAAGTCTAGATATGAGTTTTTGCATTTAAAATTGCCTGGCTGACTCTTGTATTCATCTGAAAGAAAAATGCATCAACAAAAATCTAGAAAGAATTGAGAGTAAAAATGAAGAGAAGATATAATAATATACTAAAAAAGCTATAGTCATTAAACCATGTGAATATTGGCTTTGGCATCTTCACTGCTAGCACTTTAATCCATACTACATCATATTTTCCTGCTATTAATGCATTACCTTCTTAACTGGACTTTCTGCTTCCACTATTCTCCCTGTCATTTATTCTCAGCCCAGCTGCTAGAATAATCCTGTTAAAATATAAATCAGATGATGTCACTTCTATGCACAAACTGCCATGGCTTCTCATCTCACTCAAAATAAAAGCTAAAATCCAGGTAGTAACTACAAAGCCATACAAGATTTGGCTCTTTTTTTTGTTTTTAAATACCTTATTGTCCCTCTTTATTATTTGTCATCTTTGATGTTTAGCAAACACACTGGGTATGCCCCTGCCTTGGGAAGAAGCAGCTAGATAGGATGCAGAGGAGCCTGAATTATCTCCAGCAGGTAGCAGAGCCTCTGCAGCAAAGCTATGCAGTGAGAAGAAGGGCAGCTGCGCTGTCTGGATCCTCAGTCAGAGGTTTGGTAAGTCAGCCCTGTTCACAATGGTGGAGCTGGCCCCACCAGCTCCACCATGACTCCAGAAGGTCATGTCTCCATGCCACATCTGGAGTTGACTCCTTTGTTCTAGTCACTAACATAGGTAGCTTCTTTTAGCAGAAGTGGAATGTTCTTAAGTTTGCAGAAATGATCAGAGAGAAGGCCACTCGTACTGCGTCTCTCCATACACACAATTTACATAGTGGCTTTATTTTGAATGCCTCATTTTTTTCCACCGGCCATTTGTTGAGCCTTGCCGGTCCTACCTTATCTCATTAATTCTACATCTGAGAGAGAAGAAAGACTTGCTTCATATAACTCTCTTCTCTCCTGGAAACACACTTGACTTCGTTTGACAATTTTTTTTTTTTTTTTTTGCCTTCCCCAGAGGCCTTCATTTCACAATACATGCTTTCGTTTGCTAATGCAAATTAATGTTGCTCTTCCCCAGGCCGGGGCCTGTTCTGTGTACATCCCTTTGTCAAATGGTACTGCCTACGATATACTTCGAGGTACCACTTTATTTCTATGTACACAAAGAGCTACTTGCAGATATTTCCAATGAGGAAAAAACTAAGCTATATGATGGGGCATCTGACTCCAATAGCATAAATATCTTCTTTCTGAGGTATAAATGTCTAATTTCAGATCATTTAAAGACAGCATGGACATATGGAAGAGGAAGAAATATTGGCTATTTGGTATGAAGTCAATACCATGGAAAAAGAAAGGAGCAGTCTGGGGAAGAAGTTAATTTAGCCCACTTACCAAATTTTACTTAATACTCATTTTAAATATCAATAAATAGAATGTTAGGTGAGAAGCAGAATCCTTTTATAATATGTTATGTTCCACTTTAACAAAAGAGATTCCACTCAACATTTTGAAGTTTATTTTATTTCTCCTGGATAAATTTTAGAATCTTTTCCTTTCTTTTCTTCTTCTTCTTCTTCTTCTTCTGCTTCTTTTTTTAATACTCAGCATAACTATGAAGAACTATTGATTGCAAAGTGTAAAATGATTCTGATTAACTTTGCAGTGCTGTAGCCAAGTCTTTTTAAAGAAACATTTAACCTTAGGAACTCATAGTTTAGATCTCTTTCTGCATCAACCAATTTTCATTTTGTCTCTGGCTAGTCAATAATCTCTATAATTTTGTTAACTTGCTCTTCCAAGCTGGCGATGTATTTAGTTACTGTCACTGACAAGCACAGTCTAAATAATGACACAAATAAGCAAAATGATTTAGGTGATAGCTTGTTGGCTTTGGCACAACACACAGAGATCTAGTTGGTAGAGAGTTGCTAGCAGAGTGATTTTAAATAGACAATAAGGATAAATTTCATATTTTATTGCCGTAATTTTCAACAGTTAATTGTAACTAATAATATGTAAGGCTCTGTGAAGTGGAATAAAAGTCACAGAAATTAAAGCCCCAAGCCCTAGGAATGAATTTTGACCCTACATCTTTCTGAGATTCCATTTTCTCAATGGCAAAATGTCTAGATTGATTTCTTCACAGAGCTGGGTTGAAGATGTAATTGATGATATGTGAATGTAACTAGCCCAGTGCCTGGCAAATAATGTCAGTTGAATGTAAATAAGGAACCATAGTGTACATATTTTGATTATACAAGGACTATACTGTGTCATCAGTTCTGTGACAATATTTTTGAGGACTTGATTTTGTTGTTCAGTGAGAGATGGGCAGGTTAAAGGAAAGATCCAAATTTCAAGTCTTAGGAAAAAGTATAAACTACAGTGCTTTTCAATTGGGATTTGAAGATATTTTGGGGGGAAATTAAGAACTTTATATTGGATGCTTACTCATAATTTTTAAAACATCAAACTTTAAAAGATATTTCTATTGAAGAATAATGTACATGCTCAAAGGCTCATAACTTTTAAGTGCATAGCTTGATGCATTTTTATGAAATGAATATTATTTTATAAATATGACTCAGAGTAAAACAATATTATATTGGCACCCCAGAAGTCCCATCTTGTACCATCTCAGTCACTATACCTGCTATAGGTAACCAGAGTCCTAATGTCTATCAGTATTAGTGTTGCCTGTTTATGAAGTTTATGTTATCAAACATTATATTCCATTTTTCATGTCTTCTTTCTTTCTGTCCCTATCATATCCATGAAAAATATTCACGTTACTTTGTCTAGCAATAATTTCTTCACTCCCATTGCTGCATTATAGAAATTTATGTATTCATTCTACTGTTAATGAGTGTCAGGGATTTTCGTTTTTATTTAAATGATAGCCATCCTGGTGCTATGAAGTGGTATCTCACTGTGATTTGGATTTGTATTTCCCTAAAGATTAATGTGCTTATCTCTATGTGCTTATTGCTCATTTGTATCTCTTCTTTAGTGAGATGTCTGTTCACATATTTGGCCCATTTTAAAATTAGGTTGTTTGTTTTCTTATTGTTGAGTTACAAGGGTTCTTTAAATATTCTGAATACTAGTCTCTTATTGGATGCAATATTTACAAATATTTTTTTCCTATTCCGTGTATTGTCTTTTTACTTTTTTGATAGTGTCCTTTGAAGCATTCTCCTTTAAATATTTGGTAGAATTTTCTAGCAAAGCCATCCAAACCAAGAATTTTCTTTGTAGGAGGTTATTTTGATTACTAACTATGTATCTTTATTTGTTATAAGTCTATGTATTAGTAAGAGTTTTCCAGTGAAATAAATCAAATGGGGGGATATATCAATATATATCTATAAGCTTGGTAGCAATGCATCCTCTTTCATTTCTGATTTTAGTAATTGTAATCACCCTCTTCTTTTTTTTTTTTTTTTTGGTCAGTATAGCTAAAGTTTTGCCAATTTTTTTGACATTTTCAAAGAATCAACTTTGGTTATACTGATTATTTTTCTGTTGTCATTGTAGTCTTTACTTCATTTATTTCCCTCTAATCCTTATTATTTTCTTCTGTCTGCTTATTTTAAGTCTAATTTACTCTTGTTTTTCTATTTTCTTAAGGTGGATTTCAGATTACTGATTTAAAAATTTTCTTCTTTTTATTGTAGGTATTTATTGTCATACATTTCCCTCAGTGCACTCTTTTCACTACATTCCATAAATTTTGGTATGTTTTGGTTTTGCTTTCATTAATTTCAAAGCATTCTCTAATTTCATTTATGATAGCTTTCATCCATTGGCTACTTAGGAATTTGTTGTTTAAATACATATATTTGTGCATTTCCTAAATTTCCTTCTGTTACTGCTTTCTAATCTCATTCCATTGTGGTTAGAGAATATATTTTGCATGATTTCAGTATTTTACAAATATATTAAGATTGTTTCTTAATATATATGAGAACATATAACGTATTATCTATTTTGGAGAATGGTCTATGTACACTTGAAAAAAAACATATATTCTGCTCTTACTGGGTAGAGTGTTCTATAGATAACTGTTAGTCTGAATTAGTTTATGATGTTGCTCAAGTCCCCTATTTCCTTATTGATCTTTTGTCTGGTTGTTTTCTCCGTTATTGAAAATGGGGTTTTGAAGTTTACATCTATCTCTTCCTCTAACTCTGTCAGTTTTTGCTACATGTAGTTTGGAACTCTGCTGTTAGGTACATATATGCTTATAATTGTTATATTTTCTGATGGATTGACTCTTTTATCATTATAATTCATCTTTCCTTATCTCTAGAAAACCCTTTTTTCTTACAGTCTATTTTGTTTCATATTACTGTAGCCATTGCAGCTGTATTTTAGCTATTATTTGCATGGTATCCTTTTAGTTTCAACCTATTTGTGTTTTTGAAAGTAAGATGTATCTCCCATAGACAACATACAGAGGTATATGCTATTTTTTATCTTTCCCTTGTTATTGGAGTATTTATTTATATTTAATGTAATTATTGGTAAATAGAATTTACCTCTGCAATTTTGCTATTTGTTTTCTATACACCTTATATCTGTTTTTTGCCCTCGATTCATTAGTTCCATCTCTTTTGTGAATAGATATTTTCTATTATATAATTTTGATTTCCTTATTGTTTCTTTTACTGCATTTTTTGAGATATATTTTTAGTAGTCATCCTGTGGCTTCCAATTAACACCTTACAAAAACCTAGTGTGGATCAATACCAACTTAATTCCAATATTATAAAATTTTTGTTCCTGTATAGGTAGTTCCCTTCTCTCTCATCTTCTATGTGCTGCTATTGTCATATAAACTAAGTCTTTATGTGTACCCATCAACACAGTTGTATAATTTTTTATTTACACAACTATCTACAGAGGGCATAAAAAAGATTTACACATAAAAAACACACATATGCTATATTTTATATTTACCTATGCAGTTACCTTGACCAATGTTCTTAATTTTTCACGTGGACTTGAGTTGTTCTTCGGTGATTTTTCATTTCAGCCTTAAATTCTTTCTTTAAGATTCCTTGTAGCATAGATCTCCCAGTAAAAAAATTTCTCAGTTTTTGTTTATGTGAGACTATCTTAATGTCTCCTTCATTTTTAAGAAGTATTTTTGCTGGATATAAAATTCTTGATTAATAACCACTTTATTTCAGCACTTTAGGTTTGCCATCCCATTGCCATCTGGCACTCATGGTGTCTGATGAGAAATCAGCTGTAAATTGTTATGAGGATACCTTGTATGGCATGAGTCACTTCTCTCTTGCTGCTGAAGATTCTCTATTTGTCTCTGTCTTTTGGCAGTTTGGATGATGTGTCTAGGTGTTAATGTCTTCAAATTTGTCCTATTTAAAATTTGTTGAACCTCTTGGATGTGAAGATTCATTTCTTAGAAGTTTTTGGACATTATTTCTTCAAATATTCTTTCTGCCCCTTTTCTCTTACATTTTGTGTATGTTGGTATGTTTAATGGTGTCTTGCAGGTCTCTGAAGCTCTGTTTATTTTTTCTTTTTATCCCTCAGACTAGATAATCTCTGTTTGCTGATTCTTTCTTCTACATGCTCAAATCTGCTGTTGAACTTATCTAGTAAATTTTTGGTAAATTTTTTGATTTAGTTATTACACTTTTTAACTCCAGAATTTCTATTTGGTTCTATTTTTATAATTTCTTCAAATTTATTAATACCTCTATTTGATGAGAAATTATTTTAATACTTTTCTTTGGTTCATGAAATGGTTTCTTTGAATTCTTTTAACATAGTTTAAATAGCTGGATTAAAGTCTTTGCCTAGTGATTATAATGTCTCTTTTTCCTCAGAGACAATTTCTATTTATTTATTTTTCCCCTCTATATGGGCCATACTTTCTTGCTTTTGTATCTCTCTTAATTTAGTTGAAAATTGTACATTCTAATTAATATAATGGACATTATTAATATATTAATATTAATGTAAGTTAATATAACTCTGGAAATCGAATTCTCCCTTTCCCCCAGAGTTTATTGTTATTTGTTTTTGTTGCTGCTGCTTTTTTGTCTAGTGACTTTCCTGAACTGATTCCAGAAAGTTTGTATTTTTTGTCATGTGTGGCTACTGAAATATCTTCTGAGTTAGCTTAGTGTTCAGCTAAGGCTTGAACAGAGATTTCCTTGAATGACCAAAATTAAAATTTCTCCCATTCTTTGCTGATGGGCTTTATGTCTATGTTAGGGCATAACTTGACAATCAGTCAATTTGCAAATCTGCCTAAGCCTTTGCTTCTTATTTGTGCAAAATCTCAACATTTGCTAGAGGTGAGCACTTAGGGTCTTCGCAGGTATTTCCTTTGCACATCCAAGCCCTGTATATACACACAACCCTAAGCATGCACACAACCTTCTAGATAACCAGAATATAATAGCACTTTTTAGAGTTATCTATGGACATATTTTTTTTTCCTCAGATTTTCCTTTAAAATTTTTGCTTAACTTGTTGTCCCCAACTGTTATCACTGCTTCCATCAGTGATTGTTTTTAACAAATGCTCCCAGGGGAAAAGGATGCTCACACCAAATGAGCTCTACTAGGTTAAATGAAGACAAGACTTGCAAGTGGAGTTTTGTATAGAATTGTGATACATGTCTAACAATGATTCTCTGAAAACAGGGCTTTGAAAAAGTTTTGACCCCTTTCCATTGTCTCCTAGGCGCTGGTTTTCACAGTAGTTGTCTAAATATTTTCTATTATTTCTTTCTATCTTGAGCTCACTAAACCTATCTTTAACTGTAGTCAATTTGCTTATATAACATTGTATACTCATCCCTCAGTATTCATAAGAGTTTGGTTCCGGGACCTCCCATGTGTACCAAAATCTATGCATGTTCAACTCTCTTATATAAAATGGCATAGTATTTGTATATAACATATGCACATCCTCTTGTATACTGTAAATTATCTCTAGGTGACTTGTAATACCTAATACAATGTAAATGTTAAATGCATGGTTGTACTATATTTTTATTTGCATTATTTTTCTTATTGTACTGTTATTTTTTATATTTTCAAATATTTTTGATCTATGATTGGCTGAATCTGTGGATGTGGAACCCATGGATACAGAGGGATGACTGTATTGAGTCCTACTTACTGTTATAGTATTTTTTCATTTCTTTAATATCCAATCAATTCTTTTTCTCATAGTAAAGTTCTTTTTGAGGTTTCTCATATTATTTTCTATTTTCTGAAACATGAATTAATTATTTTAAAATCTGATTATATAAATATCTAGGTCTCTTTTGAGTTTATTTGTATTATCTCTATTTTCTCTTAGTCTTATTTCTTGGTGTTCTGGTAATTTTGATTAAATGTTGAACATTATAATAAAAAATTGTAGAGGCTTTGAATTATGTCATCTTCCTCCAGAGAGGATTCATCGTTTTCTCTGGTAGACAGCAAAAGATTGGATCAATTCTACCTAGTTTCAGTCTGTGCTGACCCAAGGCTGGTTTGCCATCTTGTAAGACTCATTCTACTTTTGTTTTTCTTCCTCATCCACCTTTCGTGGTTTCAACCCACAGCCTGGAGCTTCCTAAGCCCTTTTCAACTTTGCAAGTCATGGACAATTTTTTGTCTCCCTAGAAAAATGGGATAACTAAAATTCTCTTATGCCTTTCAACCATTTTCATCTCTGATTTTTAGCCTTTTGCCTTTCTTAGATTAATCAGCAAATGGGTCAAGAAGAAAATGAGTTTCAAAGTTAGGCTTAGTTCTCTGTATTTCATTTCTCTCCTGGAGTCTGGATCCTCAATACCTGGCTGCCTTGGCAGCCTGAATTCCAAGTTTAGTCTCCTTGGGCTCATAAGATTGCCTAGACATTTTATACTTTTTAGCAACTCCCCTTTGCCTGCCTTCCTAGCCATCTTCCCATGCCAGAGTTCAACAAATGCCCTAGTATATATCAACAGACAGAAATTTGAGCTCACTTCAAGGCACATTCTTTCTCTTTACAAGCTGGTTCCTTCAGTCCTTTTTATCACAGCAGTATGCAAATGACTGCAAACTGATGTTTTGTATTTTGGGGGGCTTTTAAAGATTTTCTTAGTGTGAGCACTAGTATGCTATGAGCTACAGTATCAAAAAGCAGCAGAATTCTCCTGGTCAACTTTTTAACATATGATTTATTATCAAAGGTTACTTTCTTTCAAGTGTGATTATTACTAAAATTTACCCATTTAAGTTGTTTGAAAAGAGGAAACCTATACTTCCAAACATGTCTTAACTTCATAATTTTAGAAATTTATCTTTCTTGGATGAAATTCTTCATCTTTAGTTTGGGGCCAAGGAAGATATTTTAGAACAAAAATCTATGTCAATTTATGTATTTCATGGTTTGTAAATATGATGAATGTGTATGTGTGCATACATATATATAGAAAGCTGAGATATCAATACAGAATTAAACTTTTAAAAATAAATATAACACAGAAGCAGCTGCTGTTCTCTAAATAGAAGAAACAATAAGCTTGATTTTAATTTTTAATTTAATTCCATGTAATTTTATGCTTTTCAACACTTCCTTATTCTGTCATTAAATTCTCAGTTTTTATAGCTTAACAGTATATTATCCGTATTGCATGCATTATAGAGCTCTTTTCCTGTAGCTACTCATCTACATTCATAATACTTATAATTAGGAAATTGTTAGAAGGATTTTTCAATGGAAGGGGGAACAAATGGAAAATTATGTGGAAATAAGAAGGAAGACACTGACAATTGGATGAAATGAGTCACTTATTAAGGAGAGTAAAACAGTTTTTCCAAACTATAAAGTGATCAGAAATAACTACAATGTTTGGAAAGAACAAAATTAATATTCTTAAAAAAATTGGGGGTCCTTCAAATTGAAAAATATCTTAGAAAACAGATATTGTGATTAAAAAACCATTTTAATGGTCATTAAGTTTGGGTTAATTGATGTCTTAGCTACTGACATGATTATTTCAAAGAATTCAGAAAATCATACAAGATTTTACAATATAGAAGAAAGTAATGTATTTTATGGATAATTCTTTTTATTAAATAGTTTTCAGTTCTCCACTGAAATTCTAAGTCTTTCCTTTGATACACTTGGATATATTAAGCACGGCTATTTGAAAACTTGTGTCCGATGTCTCTATTTGATTAGCATCTGTTGTAGGTCTGTTTCTGTAATTTATCTTTTTCTCTGGATTTTCAATCACACTTGTTTTTTCCTACACTAGTTAGTTCTGATTGAATACTGGACATTGTATATGAAAAAATGAAGAGGTAAATCGAACCTTCGTTGATGGTAACTTCCTTCTGAGAAGAATTAAGTTTGCATCTGGAAATGAATTTTTTTTTTTTTTTTTTGGATAAGAGAACTAGCCATCCCAGGTCACATTAATCCAATCAAGAATTGAGATGATGCCAAGACAGTTTTAGACTTTGCTAGGATTGTTTGTTTATCTGGTTTTCCCTTGCCTGTAGGGAGTATGCAGCCCTTAAAAATCCTAACTGAAAGCTGAAAGGGTTTTCCAGGGATCCATTTTCTACATTGCTAAAGCCCAAATTCTAATTTTTGTCTCCCTAGACTTGTAAGGGTTTGGTCACTCAGCTCAACAGCTTGGCTTGGCTTCTCAGCTATCTTTTTGGAAATTGGCAGATACTTCTAGAAGAAAAGCAACTGCAAATGCTGAGTTCAACATTCTAGATTTTCTTTTTCTCTTGGATCTTGGCACTTTAATTCTTCACTGATATGTTATTTCTTCGTTGCTTTCAAAGAGATTTTTAATATTTTGTCCATATTTTCAAGTTGTTTTCAATGGGATATTTGGCATGAAATAGGTTATCATTACTGCAATAATACACCTTAAGAATTATTTAGATGGGAATATAAGTTATTTTTCCCTGCCACCTCACAATGTGAAATTAGTCTACGTAAGTTAATCATTGCAGAAAATAATGTAGATTCTATCTATTCATATCATTATGTCGAAGTTTTAAAATTATATATTATATATATATCTATTCTAATATGTTAATATAGAAATATACTAATAAAAAGCAATAATTTCCCTCTTCCTTATTTTCTCACATCCTTGACCAATCTCTGCCTCTTGAAATAGCCAATGTTCTGTGTATACTTCTGTGTGTATGTATGTATATGTGTCTGTGTAGATTTTATTTATATGGTTGGTGAAAAAGTAATTGCAGTTTCAGACCATGAATTTAAAATCATTATACTAAAAATATACGTAGTATGTGTATATATCTACACTTACCTTTATATATACACATACACTTATATACATATATGCATTTTCAAAAAAAACATAGTGTAGTCACTGTACTAATTTATTTTAATAACTTTGTAAATAAATTATCCAATGAGCATCTAAAAATTGTGTACAGAGTTTCATCAATTTTTGGTAGACACAGTAATTTGTAAAATAAGAAAAGCTTGAGATTTTTGCTATTGGAGGCAAGATATATTTTGTTCTCATGTGTCTTTCATTGTTTTCTTTTGTTGGTTCTATGGGCACAAAGCTCTTATGAGGCCCTGACTTGAGTGACTTCCAGATTCTCTGTGTATCCCATTCCAGAGGCTGATGTGTCTGTGAATGAGTAGCAAAGCAATGCTCTTTAAGAACTGCATCATCCTAGGCAAAATATGTTTGGGGGCTTTAAGGCCTGTAGAAGATACTTTACACATACACATACTCCGTATATGTGTATATAATGGATAATGTATGAGAAATATGAGAAATTATATAATATACATTTATAATAAATTTAATTCTACATAGTCTTTATTATATATGTACATATACATACATACACATACACTATATGAAGAAAAATATTATATTTATATGTAAAATAAGTACATTGATCTTCCAGGGAAAAGTTTCCATAACTAAAAGAGGATTTCAACAGCACAACATACTGGTAGTGACCGGCACTATGATAACACAATGTTTTTTTATTGTTAATAATAGCATTTATTCAATACTTAATATGTGCCATGTATTTTGTTGTGTACCTTGCATGCAATATCTTTATTTAATACTTATATTTTATAGTTCAATATCTTATTTAATACTTACAACATACTTATGGATTAGATCATTTTTTTGCTATTTAACAGATGACGAAATTAAGACAGAGAAGGTAATTTGTCTAAAATCACATAGCCAGGAGATTTGATATTCAAACTCTATTCTTTAGTTCTGAGCTCACTCCTGTCCACTCAATCATACTGTACTTCACTCTGTCCAATTGTTTTGCATTCACATTTTCTTTTTGATCTTGCAATTTCTCAGAATTTTGTATTTTATTACTTCTTTTGTACTTTTGAACAAAGTTCTACTCTACAATGTGTTGGAAAAACTCTGGGTGAAGTTGTACTTTTCCATGCAGCTTCCATTTTTTCCTTTAAGTGGAAAAATTCACTTGAGTGACATAAATTGTCTTATGTCTCAAGGGTTTCTTGAATTTCTATCAATTTTAGGCTGATAGTTTAAGAGGGTGCATGATTATTCTGTAGAAGTCCTCTTATTGAAAATGATTTCCCTAAGTATTTGGCCAGTTATGCATAAATTCCAATTAAAGTAGGGAATCATACAATATGATTCATACATTGGTACATATGCATATGTACACAGATACCTAATTGTGCAATGTACCCACATACTTTATACGTTTTATTTTAATTTGAAATACATACATGTAGAGTTTTTGCCAATCAACCAGTACACTTTGAATTCTTATTTGGCATCAAGCAAACCTCTTTTATTTCAATGATTAGAATTTGGCATCATCAATTACAATGTTATATTTATTGTATAAACTATGCCCACAATCCATTACATAGATTGCCAAATTTGGCTTATTTAAATATTAATGAGAATTTAAAGACACTTGCACAACAATTTAAAACAGGACACCTTATAATTTCCTTCTTCAGAGTTCATGTTACAGCATTTTTTAGTAACTCAGTTTTACTGAGTTTTTGCTAAGAATTTAACTTAATTTTCAGAGAAGTGACAATTTCTCTGAAATAATTCATTTATTGTCCTCATATTTCATCCTTTTAAAACTAGCTTAAATAGTTTTGGGAACAAACATAACTGGCCCTTGTTAAGCATTCAGCCCAACAGGTGGTAGGTCTCCTGGGGCAGATGAGCTAGAGCCACTAGTATGAGCATACCCTGGGCTGCATGTTATACATGGAGTGAAGAGTCTCTTTGTAAGTGAATGGAGTGTCAGTTAAATGGAGATTCCTTTTGCTGTAGCAACTATCTTCTTTCCATATGTTAACTCTCCAAAACTAGAACTGGGAGAGATATCCAGTATTAGAAAAATGCATTCTCCTATTGGCCCTATGCTATGGAATGCTGTTTAATCAAAAAGTGCTACAACATGGTTTCTGGATTTACCTAAACAATTTTTTAAAGTCCTTTTAATTTAATTGACTTCTCTAGAAATTGTTGATGCTATTTCTGGAGATTACTATCTATTTTACATTTTCTGTTTCAAAACTGTCTACATTGTAGGCAATTCTTTGGCTACCTAAGAAATTTAATATTTTATTATACCATTATTTTTCTTATCAGTTATTTTATAATTCAAAGGCCATGTCTAACAAAATGATCTTTTTGACCAAATTGACCAGCTAAATTTAGCAACGAATTGATAGCTTTTCTTTTTTTCAATGTCTTGTCTGATAATTGAAATTTCTGAATCAACCAGTTGTTTTGGCCTCATCTAGACATTGCCTAAGCTGGTTTAGTTCATAGTCTGGTTACCATGGTGTCTGGCTTACATAAACACATCTGGACTTCATTTGCAAATTCTCACACTAAATACTAAATTAAAGTATGCTTTTGATCAGTGAAGTCTTATCAACCCATAAATCTCCCACATTACTGTAATCAGAGCCAGAGTCCTTTAAAACCATTGTCACACACAGTCCTGAACTTGACTCCCTTCTCCTAGCCCATTTCATGTCGGCAGGCAAAAATATAAAGACATTAAAATACAGTTCCACAAACTTTCCTCGCTTCCTTAGGTTCCAGAGGTATCGAAAGAGTGGGGTGTGATTGAAATGAGCCCTGGGTGATACATTGTTAATGCCTTTTTAAGAAACCCAGGAAAAAAATCACAGTGACTTAAAATGAAACTCATGAATCTGTTTTAAAGCTCAAATAAATCTGAAACTTGAAGTTAAACTTGAAGGTCACACAAAATATAAGAACTGGAAACCCTGGGGTTTCTTAATGTGTTAGCTATTCTGGTTCTGTCAGTTCTGTGTGACTGGTCCGACTTCCTTTGGAACATTGCATTATGAGAGGACCTCTAGTCTGTCAGTCAACTTCTACTTACATTAGTAAAATAGCAAAATTCTTTAAGAAATGATGGGTGAACATTTTGTGGCTTTTCATCTCCAATATGTAACTTTTTTGTTTTTGGTTTCAAAATAGTTAACTATCATGCATTTAGGGTATGAAGGAATGTTTTCATTAAACAGAGACTTCTTCACTCTGATACAGGACATTGCCTTCTTCTGTCATGGACATAGCACCCTTACTGGCACTCTACTCCTCTAACAAGCCCTAGAGCCTTCTGCTGGGCACTGCCCTCTTGGTACCATACTCTCTTATTGAGCATCCTGTCTACTGAATATCTGCTAGGGACCCTCCCTGCCCCACTGAATATGTCCATACTCTCCCACTAGGAGCCGCCAAACTGATTCCTTGGAACGCTTGTGATGATAAAGCTACCTGGCCATCCATGGCAAAGTGGATGTTTCTCCTTTGTTAGTGACTAGTGTTGAAAATATCACAGTGTGGTTGCAGCTAGATATATACTAGAGTTTTAAAATACATGATTATTTCAGTTTTTATCCCTCTCACCACTCCTCTAGTTAAGTCAGGAGACACTCTGAATATCAGATGTCATTTGGAAGACTAAGCTTTGATAGTGGTCAGCTCATAGCCCTTTGCTCTATTGCTGCTTAAGGTGACTTCTTCCCCTAACAGGCTCTTCATTGCTGCTACAAATAGATTTTTGGCACCCACTTATTATCCATGTATTCCATAAACTGAAGTTTTCTTTTTGTTTAATTTATTTTTTTATTTTTGTTGTTGTTGTCATTTTATTATTTTGAGCCTTGGCTCTATTCTCACGTAGCATAAGTCTTTTATTCTCAAGAAATATTCTTGGCTTTGTTGGCACAAAACTCACCAGCTTGCCAGACATGTCCATGTGTATCTGAAGCCAGTGATGAACTGAACTTGGGTTTTCTCAAGCAGCTCCTGAACCTCTACTTCGATCTGCTCACGGAAGGCTTGGCCAACTGTCTGCTAGATGTGGCAAGTTACATATAAATCCTATTAGGACTCAAATATTGGCACTTCCCCCACTTGGCCACATTTATACTAGGCCTGCAGGTTATGAATTGTTACCTGATTTTTACAGTTGGTTGATGTTGGCCTTAGAGAGTTTAAGGAAGTTGCTCAGGGTTTCACACCTAGTGAGAAGTAGTACAGATTCCAAAGCCAGACCATTTCTACTGCATCTAACTGTAGTATAAAAATCATACCCTTTCCTGCGGAAAACTATTCTGAAAGAAGGCAGGAGAAATCTCAATTCTGTTCACTTATTCTCTCATTTATCAAGAAGTGGATCACATTCGAGTTCTTCAGATTGAAGAAATCACAAAGAAACTAGACTTCTTTCCTCTTCCTTTAGCTTCACACAGAGAAATTTGTTTGTATACTTTACTGTCAAGAAAATAGTTGCTTTCACATTATTTTTTAGTTTGTTGGAAACCTGTGTGGCATGCATATCACTTTAAAGTGCCATCTAGCTTGGCTCAGTCATGAGAGAGAAACTTTTCTTAGAACTGTAGAATGTGACGTCTAACAAATATTTACTCTACCTCCCCATAGGATGCTTCAATCTCCCCAGCCAAGAGACTGGCATGCTTTACTATAGCCACAACAGACCACTGTCCATAGCCTCAAACAACCCACACCCATTTTTAGAGCATTCTTATTTCACTAGAGTGGTTCTAATATTGGGTTCAAAGCTTTTGGTCTTACCTGTGCCTTCTAAGAGGATATGAAAATGTATCATGTTTATTCCATGATAAACATGTGGAAATCTTTCAGAAACTTCATGACCCCTCTCATAACATTGAAAATAACCATGTTTTTCAGTTTTAATTGTATGCAGCACTTAGAAAATCTTTTTTGAAATGCCCTCCGAGGTAAAGAGAGTTAAGTGTTTACAGGCAAGGAAATGGGACTCAGCAAAAATAAAGGAGTCGAAACCAAGTTTCTTCTGGCCCATTTATTAATACTCTTTTCTCCAAACCTCTCTCCATTTTGTGGTGACTTATTCCTACTTTTGTCACTTGTTCCTCATATAAGTCAGTGCCAATGTCCACTCAGCATCTCAGGCACTGTTGCAGTTTATGATGATGTTCATGGTGCCCAGGACTAAAACAAGGAACCGTAGATATTTTTGATGAGTACAGATGGATTATGCTCTCCCAGAAAGACAGTGCTGATAAACTGATAATTGCTTACATAAGACAAGAGCAGAAACAACACGAGGTGAAAAAATAGCAGCAGAACACCACAGGAGGTGACATTAAAGGACTTTCTTAAGGATGAAATTGTTACATAATAAAAAATTATTTCAAACTTTTCCTCTTGTGTGCTTTATTTCCCATCTTTCCAGGTGGTCATGCTGAATATATTTCCATTTCCCATAGTTCCCAAACCATTCAGAAGACAGAATTGCAGGAGTCTCTAACATGCATCTTTATCTCCATTGCCATCATCATAAATGGGCCATTCATATTTTTCCTAGATGTTTGAAATATCCTCCTTATTGCTCCCTATTGCTCCAGTCACTCCCTCTTGCAGATTCATAATCCACATTGCTTCCAGGGTTATCCTCCCTAAACTTAAAGCAGACCAAGTTTATTTTCTACTCAAAACTTTCCCATAGTCTCCCATTATATGGAAAATAATATACAGCTTCTCTGGCTTCCAATTTGACTTTTACAATTTTCCCCAAACTCCCAAAAGACCTTGCTAATATATTCTCAATTCTATAAGACTAGGAACTGTATTTTCTGTTCTTTGACTACAGCTTGTATTTTTCCTGCTTCTGTGTCCTTAAGCACACCATTTCCCCCCTCTTTTTAGAATTCTAATTGTTTCTTAGTTACCTACCAGAATCTTCTCATTTTTCAAAGTCTCATTAAAATCAACCTCCTCTGAAAAGCCTTCCTGTGGTCCCCAATTTTTCTTTTTTACTTTTTGTCAACTCCATTATATATTTATCAGAGTCAGCCACTGTTAATTATTTACGTATTTGACTTTCCTGATATACTGCAATTCCTGGAGAAGGACATTCACTGCACATCATAGGCACTTAAAAGGTTTTATGGATTGAATTGAATCCCAACTGATGTTAGTGTATTAATGTACTTATTTATTTATTTGTATTTCTTCAACATATGTTTATTGAATGACTACTACATGCCAACTGAGAGAATTCCAAGCCTAGTGGGGGAGATAGGCACAAACACATCCAAGTAGAATTAAATGTAGGAGAATGCCATAATTAAGATATAGAAAAAAGCTGGTGGATCTACCATAACTTCATTTTTTATTGTGCTTCCTCTCTGTCTTTTCTTTCTATCTGCTTCTACTTTTCTTTATCATTTAAGCTTTAGTCTCTTGTAGGCTCTATCTATACTGTTATTGAAAAGCCATGTGATGTAGTCTGGTACTGCTTCTTTCTTGTCAAAGTACTTTCATCTTAGTTTTCCTTTCCTTTTTGGTCATAACAACTATTGATTCCTTCAGCATTTTATACCTCTATTTTTCTTGCTTCAGAGTTAAAGATAGCCTTCTAGATTCCACTTTCTCAAAGAGCAATACTAAAGGCCTAAAGTGATTTACAGATTCAGTGCAATTCTCATTAAAATACCAACATCAGTTTTCAAAGATCTAGATAAAACAATCCTAAATTTCATATGGAACCAAAAAAGAGCCTGAATAGCTAAAGCAATCCTAATCAGACAAAACAAAACAAAAAATCTGGAGGTTTCACATTACCTGACTTAAAATTATACCAAAAGGCTATAGTAACCAAAACAGCATGGGACAAGTATAAAGGTAGACAGATAGATCAATGGAACAAAATAGAGAACCCAGAAATAAAGCCACATACCTACAACCAACTGAGTTTTGACAAAGCAGACAAAAACGTACACTGGGGAAAGGATACCCTATTCAATAAATAGTTCTGGGAAAATTGGATAGCCACATGCAGAAGAAAGAAACTGGATCCCTAACTCTCACCATATACAAAAGTTAACTCAAGATAGATTAAAGCCTTAAATGTAAGAACTGAAACAATAAAATCATAGAAGAAAGCCTATGAAAAACTCTCTTGGACATTGGTCTAGGCAAAGGATTTATAAGTAAGACACTAAAAGCAAATATAGCAACAACAAGAATAAATAAATGGGACTTAATTAAAATGTTCCTGCACACAAAAGAAATAATCAACAGAGTAAATAGACAAACTACAGAATGGGAGAAAATATTTGCAAACTATATATCTGAAAAAGGACTAATATGCAGAATCTACAAAAAACTCAAACAAATCAGCAAGAAGAATCTAAATAACCCCATCAAAAAGTGGGCAAAAGACATGAACAGATTTTTCAAAACAAGACATACAAATGGCTAACAAACATAAGAAAATATGCTCAGCATCACTGATCATCAGAGAAATGCAAATTAAAGCACAATGAGATATCACTTTACCCCTGTCAGAAATGGCCATTATTAAAAAGTCAAAACACAATAGATGTTGGCATGGATGCAGTGAAAAGGGAACTCTTATACACTATGGGAATATAAACTATTATAAGCTCTATGAAAAACAGAATGGAAATTCCTCAAAGAACTAAAAGTAGATCTACCATTCAATCCAGTGACAGCAAATCCACTCCTGGGTATATACCCAAAGAAAAATAAGTCATTTTATAAAAGAGACACCTGTACTCCAGTGTTTCTCACTGTAAAATTCACAATTGCAAAGATGTGGAATCAACATAAATGCCTATCAACTGATGAGTGGATAAATAAAATGTGATATACACACACATACACACACACCAAACATACACACACACAGACACACACACACACACACACACACACACACCATGGAGTACCACTCAGCCATAAAAGGAATGAAATAATTTATTTTGCAGCGACTTGGATGAAACTAGAGACTGTTATCCTAAGTGAAGTATCTCAGGAATGGAAAAACAGTACCACATATTCTCACTGATATGCAGAAGCTAAATGAGGGGTATATGTGGTCATAAAGTTGTGCAATGGACATTGAAAACTAAGAAGGGGGAAGGTGGGAGGGGAGTAAGGAATAAAAATGTATCATTGTACCTTTTTGGGTACAATGTACACTATTCTGGTGACAAATACACTAAAAGCCCTGACTTCAGCTTATACAATTCATCCATGTAACATAAAACACTTGTACCTCTTAAATGTATTAAAATTTTAAAAAAAGATCAACACACAAGGCATTAGAATTTTAAGGTTTTTCAGTTAATAAGTGAGGTCAGAGAGAAAAAGTGTTAACATAAGAAGAAAACTCAGATTCAGCAGTGACAGACTCCTACAAAGGTCATCAAATCCTAGTCTTCTAACCATAGTTCCTATATTTCTTCTGGGAGAGTATTTGGTTGCCTTATTGTACTTCTGCTCTAATGTATTTATTTTTGTTATGATATAATACACATAAAACAACATTTATCATTTTAAGCATGTGTAAGTGTATAGTTTTGTGGCATTAAGTACATTCACATTGTTATGCAACCATCACCATCATCCATTTTTAGAACTTTTTCATCTTCTCCAGATGAAGATCTGTATCCATTAAACACTAATTTCCCATTCCTTCCCCCTTCCTGCAGTTCCCAACTCCTGGAAACCATCATTCTACTTTCTGTCTCTATAAAATTGACTACTTTAGGAATTTCATATAAGTGGAATCATGCAGCATTTGTCTTTCTGTTACTGGCTTATTTTACTTAACATAATGTCCTCAAAGTTCATCTATGTTGTAGTATGTGTCAAAATTTTCTTCCTTTTTAAGACTAAATAATATACCTTTGTATGTACTTACTGCATTTTGTTTATACATTCATCTATCAATGGACACTTAGGTTGCTTCCACCTTTTGGCCATTGGGAATCATGCTGCTATAAATATGGGTGTACAAATATCTGTTTGAGTCCTTGCTTTTGATTCTTTTGCATATATACCCAGGGGTAGAATTCCTGGATGGTACAGTAATTATATATTTAACTTTTTGAGGAAATGCTATCCTTTTTTCCAAAGTGGCTACACCATTTTATATTCCCATCAGCAGTGCACACAGGTTCCAATTTTTCCACATTTTCACCAACACTTGTTATTTTCTGTTGTCATTGTTGTTGTTTTTAATAACCATCCTAACGAGTGTGGAGTGGCACCTCATTTTGTTACCATGGATATTTCTGATGGTCACACCCACCAAGTCTCACCTCTTTTCCAGACTTCCACTTTACACAAGGGCATGTCAATACTTTTCCCCCATGAAAGATCCTTTTCTCTGAATGTTGTTCTAAAGAGTCATGTAGGGAAGAATAGTAGGTATTTTTTGTGGAAAGAAATTTATTTAGATTTGTGAGAGCTCCATCACTATGGGCTCCTTCCCCCTCAATGAGATCTCCATAGGAATTGTCACCGTACCTCTTTCTATCACCACATTTGACATCAGCTTAGATGTGGACCTATCCAGTAGGAAGAATGCATTTGTTTTCATTCAGTCACTCCTTAATTCATCCTTCTATGCATTCATTCAACAGTTAGTTATTGCACATGCTGTAATACCATATAGCTATGCTCTAAACCTTCTAGCAATTCTTATTAGTCTTTTTTTTGCTTATGATAATTAAAGAAATACATTAATAAAATACTTCAATTGTTTCCTACTGAGTCAGTGTCCATGCTGGTTCTCTGAACATCTTTTCTGGACAAGTTTTGTGGGGTACAACGCTTTGTCTCTTTATCTTAGAAATGAAATGTTCACCTCTTGTATGGCTTAAGTCAGCATTTCAAAGTGATACTCAATACTTTAAAAAGTCTATTTACAAAGAATAATGTAGGAATTTGTATTCCACTTAGGAGTGGCAACTATTCAGGCCTTTCTTACATTGTAAATAACATATTGTGAGCTAAGGATGCTTAATAGATGCTAAATAATATAATATATGAGAAAGGAAACTATGATTGACAAACCCAATTCCCTGGGTCTTACAACATTTTTTTAAAAAAATTCTATCTCTACATCATTACAGAAATGATTTTTGTTTATTTTCTTTTTTTCCTTTCTTTTTTTTTCCTTGAATGAGAGAAAACAAGATTGCCAGTGAGAATTACCACATGCAACATTTTGTTGTTATTAGATTTCAGGGTTATAACTAAAGAAGAGGTGGAGTAATTTCACATCAAATGTCTCCCCAAATAAATCCAGGGATTTCCGCCGCACTTTGTTCTCAGGAAATCCTCACTATATCTCAGTGTAGAAGTATTTCCATGTGTAATTAATTTAAATATAACATAAAAGAAACAGACTCAACATGAAAAAGACAATAATCTTCCACTCAAACATATTTGACCACAAACCAGGGGCATATTTTGGATTTTGTCCTCATTTTGATGATCACAGAATTTATCTTATTTGTGGTTTACTTGGGCTATTTTCAATGCCTGGGGAGACATGATGTACATGGCAGAACAATGCAGTAAGATAATTGAACATATTTCCCTCGTCTCTGGGTGTATTTATGCTTGCACACACAGTCACATTAAAGAGGCTGGAATGCAGCAACCTCAGCTGCAGATTGCTATCGTGACTGTGCTGGGCGAGCTGCGTGCTACGGCTGCTCTCACACTGAGACGCACCCTGGGTGCTCTGGCTGGGTGGGTTGCCCTGGAGTTGGCTGTGAAGGCTATGCCGCTCAGGGAGAGAAAGCTTATTGGGCTGAAAAGGAAACTGCCTGTGGAACAACACAAACTAACGTCTAATTCTTTGCCAGCAGAAGTTTTTAAGGAAAGCGCAAAATTAGTGACAGACCAAGAGAGACGTTCTACTAAGTATAGAAATCAGGGAACAAATCCAGCTCCGGTCATTCTACATTCTTCATAAAACAAATTTGGTTGCTTACATTTGTTCCTACCTCTTACATGAGAAAAGCAATTCCAGATCTGATCATTTCAACTCAGAAAACTTGGTTGAGTGAAATGAAATAGCTTGAGAACCAGGATGTCAGTCTGAGCCATGTGCAATATGATTTGAGAGTCAGAGTTTGGGTCGAGGAGCCTTGAGTCAGAGAAGATGGTTTTCAAGACAGCACTGGAAACTTGAAAATGTACATGAGAATCAGACATAGGATCTTGTCCACTTTTAGGGGGAGGCAGGAAATTCCCAGTGTACTGGTTTCTCTATTCAAGTTGAAAATAGACCCTGAAACTAAGTAGGGGTGCTCTCTGCTGTATTTGCCTTATAGCAAACAAGGTTGGCCTGATTTTGCTCTCATGAGAAGTGGCTGTGAGTTTTCATCAAAAGTGCGAAAGGCACCATTAGGTTAGGGGTAAGAGTCAGAAGACCAAGGTGTCAATATACAACATTGGTTTGATCTACAGTCAGAACACCCAGGTCTGCATTCTAGTTCCGTCAGTCCTCAGGGTTATTTTGGAAATGTCACTTCACCTCTTCCTCTCAGTTTTCTTTTACCTGGAAAATGGGAATCTTATCTGTCATCCTTATCTGAGGACAATGTGAAAATGTTTTGTAAACTCTTGTCAAGAATTACCATTATTTTAAAGCTGAACTCCCTTATCAATGATAATTAGGTAAACTATGGAGAAATCATCCTTAATATGAGAACAGTGTAAACCTCTTTTTTGGCAGTTGAGTTAGAAGTGTTTCGGAAGACTCAGCGTCTAAGGAATATAACTGGTTTGTTTCCAAGCTATGACATACTCCTGCAGTAGCTTTACATGTTAGGGTAGTGCTAGCCTCCATAAAAAAATAAAACCAAAACTGAAGTGCTTTAACACAATAGAAGTTTATTTCTTGCACATATAAACTAGGTATTCCGGATTGGTAGACTATTCTCCTCCAAGTGGTGATTCAAGGACCTGATTTGTTCTATGTTTTGGCTTTATCATTGTTAACATGTGGCTTCCAACATGCCTATGTATGAAACCACTGGATAAGGAAAGAACATAGAGGGTCTGGCAGGAGAGGCTGTGTATGAGCCAGCCCTGGAAGTGGTACACATCCCTTCTGTTCAGTTGCCTTGGCTACAACTCAGGCTCACGGACACAGCTCTCTGCAAGGAAGGCTGGGAAATGCAGTTGACTTTTGTGCCTGAGGAAAAGATGAAACGAGATTGGCAAACAGCTAGCCAGTATCAGTATGTGTTAAAATTTAGGGTCAGAACAACAACTCACACAGTATTTGGACTATAGACAATAAAGTTGATCATTTTGATTAAAGTATTAGTTAATGAGAATAAAAAGACCAAGCTTTTCAGAAATTCTCAGAGGACATTCAGAAATGCTGCTTTCAGCAGCAGTGGACATATGTGTGCTTGTGAGAGGCATGGATGGGGGTAGTCCCAACTGAGACATAATATCTCTCCCCTTGGTCTTCTCATCGGGGCTGGCTGAGCTGGTTAGGCTCTGTGCAGATGGAGAGCCCTGATCCACAGTGGGCAAAACAAACATGCTCCAACAATCCCCTGAGCTTGTTCTACCCTGAAACACTCTCTGGACAATTGCTCTCTCCAGGATCGTGGTGAAAAGATCTGTAAGAAAGCACAAATTCTACTGATTGCCCTGTCTTGGTGAACTTTCCTAGTTCTTTTGGGGGAAATGTGAAGCATAAAACCATTTGTATGTGGCTAGCAATCTCATGGTCTAACATTCAAGCAAGAGAGGTTTCATGGTAAAGGGCTAGCCTCAGAAAATAATCCTTGTTAATGAATAAATAATTCTGTGGTTATTGAAGGTATGTGAATATAAGAACTCATGATGTGAAAGGCTCATGCACTGAGGGAAACTGACCCACTGGGTTGATGGTGGACACAAGAATGAAAAGCAACTAACCATTGAATTATCAACACCTCCAAGTACTACATAATTGCATTTCGGACAGGGAAAACAGTCATTACCATCGGGTAGCCGGGACGCTGCAGATCGTCGCCTCCCTGCCGCTCCCACTCCTAGAGTGGGTGTAGGGGTGAGGCCTTGTCTACCTCAGCCGCGCTGCTCGCGCGATCTTGATTGGATACTTTTTGAATCCCACTGCTGATTGGATGTTAAAGCTTGTTGCTGATTGGATGTTAAAGCTTGTTGCTGATTGGATGTGAAAGCTTGTTGCTGATTGGACGCTTTGTGAATCCTACCAAGGATATAAAAACTGGAGGAGAGCAAGGAAGGGTGCTCAGAAGTTGGTGGCATGCTGAACCTATTGGCGGAATAAATGCTATTCTCCGACTCTCCGTGTGCCGCTTGGTTCTTTCCCTGTCAATCACTGTAACAATTGCTGTTAACACTTGCTGGAACATTTCAACCAATATTTTTATAAACAAGTATAACAATGTTGACTATGGGTTTGCTAGCTTCAAGCTCTCAGGTATTTTCATTCTCATAATTATTTTATTTCTCAAAAAAATAAAACCCATATATGTGATCAGAAAACAATTCTGTGCACTAGGAATCTTTCATATTAAATCCATTGCTCATGCTTAGTAAGTGACCTTCTTTTAGCAGCAGCTCATAAACTTTAGTAAAAATTAAAGTCATAGAAAAGTATGTTAAAATTCTAGATTTCTGGCTCCCTGGCCTCTGCAAGAAATCTTAAATCAGTTAAGTATGAGGCCTGGGAATCTGAATTTTAATACCAATCTCATACAAAATAATTCTGATGTAGCTAGTCCTTACATTTTAGAAAATATATACTTAATGATTTAATATGATTTGCTCATGTTTGTGCAAAAGTATGCACAAAGAGTTTTCTGTAACCCTTAACCTGAAAACTATTACATGATTATCATTGCCAAATGAACATTTTTTAAAAATTTATTTCAGGAAGTCAGCAAGAGTATAATAGATTTGGATCAAATGCGTAAAATTTTTTTAATTTCAAAATATTAAGTGAGTACAAATGATTTTGTTACATGGCTAGCCTTATAATGCTTTAGTCAGGGATATAAGTGTGCCCTCATCAACCAAATATTGTTCAAAAATGGGTAAAATAATTTGTGGGCATTGTAAGAGATATTCTGAATTAACCCCAACTATTTGGCATCTACTGTTCCAGACACTGTACCAGGCTGTTTGTATTCATCATGTCTAAATCTCAAAACAACCTTGAGAGGTTGCTGTCATTGACTCAATTTCATAGTTGAGACATTTGCAACTCCAAGAGGTTAAGTAACTTGCTAAATTAGACAGCTGGTAAGTGGCAGAGTCCAGATTTGGGTCCTGCTATCTTTGGCTCCAGTTCCCTGCCATTTCATCTGTTCTAGGTCAAATCAGAGCTTCTGGATAGGACAGTGGTAGCTTGAAAGGAGAGCAGATGTGTGATGGAGCCTAGTAGATGGTGGAGGTAGCAGAGAAGGTTGGAGACGGTAGAAGAGCAACCAGCAGAGGAGAAGGCAAGTAACTTACCCAGAAGTTCTGGTGACCATTGCTGGTTAAAGGGAAGATTCTTCTGAAAGAACTGTCTCAGGTTCCAATTCTACTTTCTGTTTTGATGAATAATGGAAAAAACAATAAGTCTATAAGGTATACATTATTATACTATTTTACAGATGAGGAATCTTAGGATCAGTGCATTTAAACTATTCCCTGAGTCATCTAATTAGTTAATGAAAGAGGGGGATTTAACCCAAGTAGGTGTGATCTCAGAGTCCACTCTTTCCAATTCATAATATTCTTTCCCTAGCAGAACCTAAATCAGTGTTCTTCAAACTTGTTTATTCTGTGAGATTAACAGAAGATAAGATTAGAGAATGCCTGCAATAAATGTTGGTGGTGGTGGTGAATTAGAAGCAATAGTCAGAAAAGACTAGGTAATGAATATGTGAAGGAACTGAGATTTTTCATCATTGGGCTGTGTTCTTGTGAAGGAAAGAAAAAGAGAAAATAATGAGGACAGACAAATGGATAAGGCAAGGAAAAGATAATAAGAGAAGCCAAAGAAAAGTTAAGGGAGAAACAGAGACAATTTGTTATCTTTGTGTTTTATTAGCACTACCATTATTATTATTATTATTATTATTATTATTATTATTATTATTTAGTCAGGCTCTCGCTCTGTTGCCTGGGCTAGAGTGCCATGGCATCAAACTAGCTCACAGCAACCTCAAACTCCTGGGCTCAAGCGATCCTACTGCCTCAGTCTCCCAAGTAGCTGGGACTACAGGACTACAGGCATGTGCCACCATGTCTGGCTAATTTTTTTCTATATGTTTTTAGTTGGCTAATTAATTTCTTTCTATTTTTAGTAGAGACTGGGTCTCACTCTTGCTCAGGCTGGTCTCGAACTCCTGACCTTGAGCTATCCACACGCCTCAGCCTCCCAGAGTGCTAGGATTATAGGCATGAGCCACTGCACCCAACCAGCACTACCATTCTTATACATCAGATTTTAAAAAGTCATGGCAGTAGCATTTTTGAAGGGGTATTGACAACATCTGCTTCCAAATACATATATATACTCTAAAAATGCATATATTCCATATTTATTCCATATATATTTGTAATGAAAACAACCAGAATTCAGTTTTCTTTTTTTTTTTTAATCTCACAAGTATTGTAGTGTTAACAAACTAGACTGCAGGACATCCTGTTTGAGTGTGTGTCTGTGTGTCTGAATGAGGCAGGGAGGGGATCTTTGTACAGATCAGTATGGATGTGGGAAATAAAGTCTGAATTGAGAAAATTATGATATTGCAATTGTATCTTATTTGTGTGAATTAATAATAGCGGCATGCAACTAGTACTTATTCTAATTCATAAGGAGTTAGTGAAGAAGTCCTTTATCGTGAAATAATTACTTTTTCAAGGCAGGAAGATAGTAGTAATTTGATATGTGAATAATTTCTCAATATTTAAAAATCAAATCCAAGGGAGTTTCTAAAACCAAATATAGATCATTTTTGGCTTTCATACCACTTTGAATAATTTATATCCATACACTTTAATTAGAATTTAAAAAATCAAAAGTCGAGATTGTAAGAGGATCTCCAGAGGTGGGATTAAATGTGATTTTTTCCCTGCACATCCTTGTTTTCTGATTGTTCTACAATTAACACAGATTGGTAAACAAATTAAAGGAGATAGTTGTTGATAAACAGATGCAGTCAATTTTCAAATTCTAAATAAGCCTAATTCATTGGCAAATATGTTGATTATAGATTAGACCAAGTTTTTAGATAAAGATGACAATTTAAATTCTATTTCGATTTGAGGTCAGCTCACAAAGACCTCTGTAACTTTCATTCAGTTGAGCTTCAGCACTGATAAGGGACACTGAAATTTACTATCATCTTTCACTTATTATGTGATATCTGAGACAGGAGGAGGAGGAAGGGGCTCCTTTAACTCTTCTTGGACTTTTTAACAAAACAGCTTTACTGAAATTTAATTAACATGCAATAAATTGCACAAGTTTAAAATGTACAATTTAACAAGTTTTGATTTATCTAACAAAACCTTTAAGCCAAGCCGATCCTCATATCCTATTTTCTTATGCTGTCACCTCTATTGTGTGCATTGCAAACTATGTTTGTTAGCTTGTGGGTTAAATAGGTATGTGGAGACTAGTGTCAAAAATGACCGTTACTGGTGATCTTGTTTCTTTGAGAAAAAATATTCTCAATTCTGAAATATTGATTTACAGAAATATTTTTCATATATCTTGTTTGTGAGATGAAGAGTAACCCCTTTACCTATATTGACAATTACCCTGACTGGTACATTTTGTCTTCTCACTTATTCTGAATATCACATAAATTCTGTCGAATAGTTCTATATAGAATTCCCAATAAAGCCAAATTACCTAATGATTTATTAAAGCAGCTTGTTGAAGATGAGACTGTTGGAGAGAATGCAACCCTGCTAGGAAGTGATTCTAGAAAGGGCCTCATTTTACATTCAGTGAGATCCGGCAGAAGTTAATATCTAAGTGGTAGATATAAACTTAAAGCTGAGATGTCTGCTCAACCCTTTAGTCCTTTGAGCTTTACTGCCTCTCTACTTTACCCCTTACTGCAAACCCCTTCCTGAAGCCTCCTTTTCTTTTCTAACCCATAATCGAAAATTGCACCTAATAGTGAATTTTTTCTAGGCAGAGCTACAGTAGGGCTTTCCTCTTTGAAGTCTACTCTACGCTATCTCTCTCAGGAGGAAGGAGAAATCTGCAGCAATGCACAAAGGTTAGATTGAGCAGTAACACACATGGTGGTCAGACACCTGATCATTGACACATGCTCATATCTGTCCTATGGGCCCATTTTTGTTTTTGTACAGTGTGACTCTGTCATTTACTTGTTTCTTTTTTTTTTTTTCCATTTTTTCTTTTTTTTTGGAGACAGGGTCTCACTCCGTTGCCCAGGCTGTAGTGCAGTGGTGCAATCATAACTCCTGGGCTCCATAGATACTCCTGCCTCAGCCACTCAAATAGCTGGGACTACAGGAATGCACCACCATGCCCTGCTAATTTTTCATACTTTTTAAAAATTTTTCAAAATATTAATTAAGGGGGTACAAGTGCTTTTGTTACGTGGATACCTTGTATAATGCTTAAGTCAGGGCTTTGGGTGCACCTGTCACCAGAATAGTGTTCATTGCACCCAATAGGAAAGTTTTTATACCACACCCCACTCCCACTCTCTCTCCCCTCTTGGTTTCTCATGTCCTTTATATTGCTCTATGTCCATGCGTATCCATCTATTAGTTCCCACTTATTAGTGGGAGCATATGGTGTTTGGTTTTCCATTCCTGAGATACTTCACTTAGGATAATGGTCTCCAGTTCCATCCATGTTGTTGCAAAAGACATTATTTAATTCCTTTTTATGGCTGAGTAGTACTCCATGGTGTGTATGTGTGTGTGTGTGTGTGTGCACGCATGTATACACCACCACATTTTCTTTATCTACTCATCAGTTAATAGGCACTTAGGTTGATTCCATATCTTTGCAATTATGAATCATGCTGTGATAAACATTTGAGTGCAAGTGTCTTTTGGTAAAATGACTTTATTTCTTTTGGGTAGATACCCAGCAGTGGGATTGCTGAATTGAATGGTAGGTCCACAATGATTTCTTTGAGGAATCTTCATACTGTTTTCCATAGAGGTTGTACTAATTTGTAGTCCCACCAACAGTGTATAAGTGTTCCTTTCTCTCTACATCCACACCAGCATCTATTGCTTTTTGACTTTTTAGTAATGGCCATTCTGATAGGGACAAGGTGGTATCTCTAATTTACATTTCCCTGATGATCAGTGATGTTGAGCGTTTTTTTCATATGTTTGCCAGTCATTTGTCTATCTTTTTTTGAAAAACTTCTGTTCATGTCTTTTGCTCACTTTTTGATAGGGTTGTTTGGTTTTTTTCTTTCTGATTTGTTGGAGTTCTTTGTAGATTCTGGATATTAGTCCTTTGTTGTATATATAGTTCATATTTTCTTCCACTGCGTAGGAGCACTGTTGATTATTTCCTTTGTTGTGCAGAGGCCTTTTAATTTAATTAAGTCCTATTTATCTATTTTTGTTGTTATATTTGCTTTTGGGATCTTAGTCATAAAATCTTTGCTTAGTCCAATGTCTAGAACAGTTTTTCCTATGTTTTCTTCTAGAATTTTTATGGTTTCATGCTTTACATTTAAGTCTTTAAATATTTGAATTAATTTTTATATATGGCAAGAGATAGGGGTCCTGTTTCATTCTTCTGCATGTGGCCATCCAATTTTCCTAGCACCATCATTTATTGACTATGGTTTTCTTTCCCAGTGTATGCTGTCTGCTTGGTCAAAGATCAGTTGGTTGTAGGTATATGGTTTTATTTCTGGGTTCTCTATTCTGTTCCATAGGTCTATGTCTCTACTTTTATACCAGCACTATGTTGTTTTGGTTATGATAGCCTCATAGTATAATTTGAAGTTAAGTAATGTGATGCTTCCAGATTTGTTCCTTTTGTTTAAGATTGTTCTGGCTGTTTGGACTCCTTTTTGGCTCCAAATGAAGCTTAGGATTATATTTTCTAGATCTGTGAAATATGATGCTGGTATTTTGAT